>JAGFNQ010001049.1:137307-212215 GCA_024364735.1 Boesenbergia rotunda
TGTATTGCTTATTTCAACCTTTTTGGAGGAGTTACAATGTCATGTTAACTTTCACCTCGAAAATGATCTTCGTCTTTGAGAAATTAGGCATATGTTGAGCTTAATATGAATTAGATCGGGCTTAGAGGATTTGAATTAATAGTGCTAATGTGATTAAGTTGTCGTGTTGTTTTTTAAAAATCAACACTATAATAGTTGTTACATTCAAAAGAGAGAAAAGAAACAAAAATGATAAAGAAAAAGATTATATGCAATAGAAAAAAGTATATTTTTTGGCATTTTCAAACTTTGGGATGCCTTTTAATCCATTCTAAATTTGGGATGTGCTTTTAGGTAATTCCCGTAAAATAAATTAAAATAGAAGACATGAGATTTTATATAGTTCATGATTCCTTAGAATCATTGCATCCCGACTTAAGTATGTGATATTCATTACTTTTCATCATCTTCGGTTAAGATTTAGAGATGGAGAAACCTCTTATAAGAGTCACAATAAAGAGGCACTCAATAATTTAGGATTTTAGGATTTAAAATGACGAAGACTTAAGAAAGAAAAAAAAGAGCTAAGGTTATTCTAATATCAAATTGTAAATTAAAATGGTATTAACTCTTAAATCTCAACTATTATATGGAATCCTTTAGACATTAATGATGCAATAACTTATTCTTCGTAATATACTTTTCTAATAAAACTAAATAGTCTTGTCTAAAAAATTGAACTAACATCTAAAAAAATACTCCCGAAAAATATGTATAAAATTATTAAATATTTCAACGTATATACTTGAAGATATTTCGAATCATGATATTCTAAAGCGCACTTCAGTAGTTTAACGTCAAAGTGGAGGGAGTGCTGGACCAACATGAAGAACTTGATGTGCAAATTAAAGCACAAAAGGGAGTCTAAGGTAAAATCTACTTGTATCATCAATGGGACAAACTAAGAAGGGTATAATAATCATTACCATTGTTGACCGCTTTATGCCATTTTCTTGTGAACAAAAGGAGGGTTGAGGATTAGTCTGGAATGTTGGCGGTTGGACGACAAATCTCTCGTGCTTTTGAATTTGTCTGATGGTTGGTCTGTAGGATCGGGTCGTTTAATTCTGGAATTAATTGGTGCAAAACTCAATTCAATAAACTTAAATTTCTCATCATTGTTCTTTCCCTCGAGGAAAACAATTGGAAAGATCTCTCCTAGTTTCTTTTTCTCTAAGGAAACAAAAAAAATGAGAGATAGTCATTATTCTTTGCTCCCTTACACTTTCCACCTTTGAAGGAAACATGATCCATCTGGCTCTGGGCTAGCAGACAAACTTGAAACTTCCATCCCCAGCCTATAACTTGTCTCTCGTGACTTAGTGTATGAACTATTAGTCATTTGAGCAAACAAAGCTATAATATGGTATTTTTTTTTGGTATGATTTGGTGTTTTTGTCCTATTCTGCCTTTTTATGTCATTTTTAGATTCCTGTGTCTATGCACCTTCAATGCTAGTACATGCAGGGATGTTCCTGAATTTAGAATTTATATTGATTTAAAATGATCACTAATGATACTCTATAGATAACTATTTAGTCGATCAGTTTCAGTACTGTATAAAAAACTCCATCATTATTCATAAGATATATTTTGCTAATTTACAATGCAGAAATTAGTAAGCTATTGCAGAAATAGCCCATTACAATGTCAATGCTGGCCTCGTTTAGAAAACTGAGCCTTAACCCATGTACAATCTCTCTCGGAAAATAAGTCGTAAAGGGAGCCACTCCAACATCAAGCGAATCCAAGATTTAGACTGCGGAAATTCTCTTATTTAAGTATATAAATGTTGGATTAGTAGATCACAGAGAATGTGCAAAAAATAATTTCTGGAAAACGAACAGATTATATCAAACACCACTGATTAATTTAGTTGTCTCCAAAAGGTTAAACCATCTTAGCTTTGTGTTTTCTCCACTTTGTTCTTGATCTTCTGCTCTATGATTGCTTTCTCAGTGTCTAGATTGAACATTCTGTTCAGTGCATGCATATTTTCAAGGGTCTCGTCCAGAGTTCGGCTGTCATTGCCATCACAACGCAAGTGCTGCAGGGGACCATGAAGCAGCTTGTTCACAATACCGAAGCTAAGATCCTCAATGGCTCTTTTCATTTTCTTTGTCAAAGCATCACCACCAATCTTTTGTAAACATCTCTCAAACTCTGAAGCACGAATTCTATCAGCATATGACCTTAGTTTCTTGATGGTTGGGACAGTCTCCAAAGAGTCCCTCCATGCTTCGAAGCGTTTCAATTCTTGAGAGATTATTGACTGGGCTTCCATTGCCTTCCTCATTCGATCTTCTTTGTTGGCTTCTACAACCTCCTTAAGGTCATCAACATTATAGAGTTGAACATGCTCAAGATTTGCAACACAAGATCCTACATTTCTAGGAACAGCAATGTCCACAAAGAGTCTCTTGCCACCGACTACCCCATCCACAGGAGGAAGAGCTTCAACATGTTCTTTCAAGAAAAGTGGCGTTGCAGATGCAGTACTTGTGAAGACAGCATCTGCTTCAGCAGCAGCAGTGAACACTTCAGAGAAAGATCTATAAATGATTTCAACATCTTTGATTTCCTCATGGATAGCATTTACTCTGTCCTCTGATCTATTCACAACCACAATACGTTTGAACCCTTTTGCAGCTAGATGTTTGATTACAAGTTTCCCCATCTTACCAGCTCCAATCACCAGCATTTTTGAAGATGTTGAATTTGACTTCGGAAGCTTCATAAGAGCCAATTCAACAGCAGCTGAACTCACAGAAACTGCTCCAGATGAAATGTCGGTTTCACTGCGGACTCGTTTTCCAGCTGTGATTGCATCTTTAAACATCCTGTCAATATTCTTTCCCAATACTCCGCTGCCTTGCCCAACTCTTACAACTTGTTTAACTTGAGCAAGAATCTGTCCTTCTCCCAATACAAGAGAGTCAAGCCCTGCTGCTACTTCAAATAGATGCCTTGTTGCATCAGTATCACGGAGCATAAAAAGATGCTGTCGAAGTTCTGCCACTGGAATCCCACTTGTCTGCACACATTGTAAAAGAAAATTAATACTGATTAATATGAAAAAGTTGGATGGAATCACAATATAGAAATGTGAGTCCTGAGTCCTAGTTAAAAAAAAAAACAAATTCAAATGGCTACCTTTGCCATCCAATCGATAACTTCTCTGATTCCACGGTTCCAGGATAAGGCAACCACATATACTTCCATTCGGTTGCAGGTACTGAGGACTGCAGCTTCTTCTATATGATTCAAACTGCATAATTCTCCAATAGCACGAGGCCATTGGGCCTCTGGAACAGCAAGTTTTTCACGCATCTCAACAGGCGCTGTATGAACACTAAGGCCTATAACAGCTATGCTGCTCCTTTCCTTCATGTAACCTGCAAATTAAGAATCAAAAGTTAGAAAAATGTGGAATAAACCACTTGATCACTGTTTCCAACAGTTCAAGTTGTAAAATAGCATCAATTGGAATTATCAACAAATCCGTACAAAAAATCCCCATCACAGAATGAGTAGATGGTGTTGCAACTCGAGGATAATATCTATACTGGGATAATTTGGATGCTTGATTACTATGGTGATGTTAGTCATCAGAAAGAAACACAAAGCTATTTGACAAGAGTTATAATCCAAGGGTACAAGTGTTTTGAAGCTTCTGATGATGCACCATCAATAGCTAAATTAAAACAATTCTGTTTCAGCTACAAGTGACTAATCTGGGACTAACCTACTTAAACCTTATGAAAATATTGAGTTGTGCAGTTATGACAAATAGCGCGCTTGCATTTCTGGAAAGTAGGGAAGGCCAAAATTAACTAAGGAAAACAAAGAAATGAAAATGAACAACTATGAGAATCCTTTATTTTAACATCAAAGTAGATCAATACCAACTGCAAATAGGAATCACAAAAATTCTGCAGCCGTGCAATCAAAACTCACTCATTCACCACATTACAATCTGAAATCTCAAAATATTCAATAAACTAGGAACTCCTAAATAGGAATCACAAAAATTCTGCAGCCAATTGCAATCAAAACTCGTTCATTCAAAACATTGCAATCTGAAGTCTCAATATTCAATAAACTAGGAACTCCTGAAAGCATTACCTTTTTTTCCAGAAAAAAAGGTATTTATTGATCTCACAAATCCAACCAGACTAAACTACATCCCAAAAATTGATAGCCCATATCATTTTAGCACATCCGACAACATAATGTTCAACCAGGACAAAATGGGAAAAGAACTTTGTTCGTGCCAAAAGAAGTAAGGAAAACGCTAGCTTCGACAGATATCTCTTCAGCCGAAAAATTTATCCACAGATTTCTAACAGGAAAACATATAATAGAAACGACAGAGCAAAGGGAGTTGCTAAAATGGGGCTTACGATCGGCGGAGATCTTGAACTGCTCGAGCGCCGATGCGCTGGCTGCCGCGGATGGCTTCTCCTCAAGATCCACTGGCGCTTCGGAACGGGAGCTCATCCGAAGAGCCACCTCCCGCCCCGGGACTCTCGGGCCAACGCGATAAAAGCCACCAGAACTCCTTGGAGCGGAGGATAACTTCGTGGAAGAGCTGCTACAGAGAGAAGGCCCAACCTTGCCCTTCCCCGCAAGTGTTGTCGCAACGCCACTGGATGCCGCCATCCAGAACAAATCTCAGCAAAAGTATGAACTATACCCTAATCCTGAATCAAAAACCAGAAGCTCCAACGGATTTGCAGAGCGCGAAAGAAAAATTGAACCAGTGAGATCGGAATAGAGAGAGAGATAGAAGGGGGAATCGTCTTGCTCTCTCTTCCGCTCTTGCTCTCTTTTGGGCAATGTGCGCGTGGATTCGGTCGTCGTAGGCAGCGCAACGAAGTGCACGAAGAGGATCGCAAAACAGAATGTCCAACGACAAAATCGGTATATTCATTCTCCTCACGCGTTAATACAGTTTTCAGAATAATAGTTCTAATAATTTATCTACTGCATATTAATTTTTTATATGAATTGACGATCCTAAATATATTCCCAGCAACAGTAATTTTTCTTTCAAATAAAATATAAATTCTGAGACGTTAAATTTATAAATTGTTCATCGTGAATACTTCTCGATTTATCCTGACGATCGATGAAAAACTTCTGTAAGATCGGATCAACCGTCTGAGATTGAAAAAATCTCATTAATTATTTTTTTATACGAATTGATGAAAACATTGGGACGAAGAATTATTTTTTATTTTCATCAGAAGCACAAAACAGAAACCAATAAATAATTAATAATAATAATAATAATTAAAAAAGAATTTTTTTAATTATAAAATAAGGAAGGTGGCGGTACGTGGACAACGTGACCCGTTAAAAATTAGGAATCAGCGTGCTTCTTTTCCCCATGAGTCCAATAAAATCACGGTATCACAATGGGCCACGTGTCTCAAAGAGGAATGTTTTAATTTAATTGGTTACATTGGGTGGGTGTTATTCAATTACCCGCGTTCTGATTGGTTAGCTTTTCTGCGTGTTCTATCCCCACTCCATTTATTGGAACTTTGTTTTTCCAAAATTTTCTGTTAGAATTGTATTGCGTTATATTGGATCGATTCGGAAAATGTTGGATTTGGTTGAATCGAGTTGGTTTGACCAGTAGGTCAGCGTGAATACTCCGTCCGCGTTGACCAATAGGTGCGATTGGACGGTCAAATGTGGCCTCTCACTGACCGTTAATGCAAATGAAAACAGAGAGATTAGTCGGGGTTTTCTGGGTTTTAATTTAAACTTGAATGAATTCAGTTATTCAACATTAGGACGTTTAGTTTGTAAATATTTTATTTTTATTTATTAAGAAAATCATATATTTTTTCTTAAAAAATTATTTTAAATATTTTCTATTTTTTCATAAAATATTATCTCCTTTTTTAAAAAATAAATATAGAAATTGACAACTAAACAATGCAAAAAATAAAAACGTACAACAGTGAGCATGTTTGGTTATAATTGCTTACATTAATTCACATTCCCAAGATCTTGGAGATAATCTCGTACACAACCGTGCAACATGAGAACGGCCAGCAGTTTGTGATATGTTGGGCAATTATGCTACTTAGGAACCAACCAACACTAGCATCGTGTGATTTCATTGCTTGCAAAGGCCGTCTGAGTACGGGTGTAATCGAGCCGAGCCGAACAGTATGAGGCTCGAGTTCGGGCTCGGTTCGGTAGTTTTAGGCTCGGGCTCGAGTTCGATTCGAATTTTAATTCTTAAGCTCGAGTTCGGCTCGTAATAAAATTAAACAGCTCGAGCTCGGCTCGAAAAAAGCTCGTTTAAAAATTAAACGAGCTTAATTCGAGCTCATTTTAAATAAATAATTATAATAATAAATTATATATGATTTTATTTATTATTTATGTGATATTTAATTATATATGTATATATAAATAATATATAATAAGATAAACGAGCCTCTTAATGAATACGTTCGTGAGCCTCTTAATGAACATGTTCGCGAGTCTCTTAACGAACATGTTCGCGAGCTCACGAACCAAATATTGCTAAGCTCGAGCTCGGCTCGATAATGTTTTCGAGCTCGAAATCGAGCTCGAGCTCGGCTCGTTAACTTAATCGAACGAACTCGAACGAACTATTTTTCGAACCGAGATCCGAATAGCTCACGAGCGGCTTGGCTCATTTGCACCTCTACGTCTTACTCGAAAAATCGGATAGCATCTCCCCTGTACAGCGGGCAAGTTGGGGCAAATATACATACACTCTCCGCCAATACTAGCTCAGCCACAAGCGGCTGGCATCACAATAATAAATAAAAGACACACCACGCAGCTTATATCAATATAAAAGATAATGGGTGGCTCAGCCACCTTAAACATAAAAGAAATCACAACCAATGAGAACCCAAATGTCTCTGTAATAATAATAACAAAACCAGTCCGCTAACTGATAAACGAATAAAATGCGAAAACTGAACTCTATACCGAAGTAAAACAACTAAACCAAATTGTAGAAAATAACTCAACTCCGGGGGTTGACGACTGGATCCTCTCCTGGCTCCAAGAAATACGACTACCTGCTATCTGAAACAACAAAAAAGAAATCAGGGGTAGTGAGCCCGGGCAGACTCTGCGGGTATATGAGTAGACAATAAGCATGACATAATAAAGGATAACTAAGTAGAGAAACAATAGAGTACAGTCTATAAGAAATATAGAATTGCCTAAACATGCATAACATATACAGAACAATATATTATAAAAACTGAATAACAACTAAACAGGTGTAAAACAATGCCACAACAATAAAACTAAGATATAGATGCATGTCAATCAAGTGCAACAACCATAGCTCATATAAATGCAACAATCACAAGAAAATACATAAACGAAATACGTATGCATATGATGCAATGACATGTGTCACCCCTGACGCCAGTCAAGCCGCCAACACATCCCATCTGTGTGACCGAGTGGGTAGGGCTGTGACAACTGTACACACTCCAACAATAAATACCATAAAGGTGTGGTTGAGTGGACAAGATGTTGGGGAGCCAACTAATCCAAAACCCCCGATACATAGGCGGAGCCACCAACAGCTCTAATATCCCTCGAAAACAATGGTGAGGGTGAGCCACCAACAGCTCTAATATCTTTCGAAAATAACGGTGAGGCTGTCTCTGTTTGCCTACAGCTACAACATGTGTGTCATAACTGGACAGTTGCTCGCACTCTAACAACTACCACGACAACAAGTGGTTGAATGAATCGAACAACTAAATAACTAACGACCGCTTAACCATATGGAAGCCCAACACTCGTTAATATGCAATGTGCAGATATGGTGCATGCTACGAGATGCACGAACAACGGAGAAACAACGATGCAACAAAAAATCCAACAAGTAAAACATGCATCGATACAACGAATCAGAAATCGAAAACCAACGATTATGCTCCTACACTACTAGGTAGGGTATTTCTAATGCCAAATAAACCTAATTGTGTTTAATGGACTTCTAAGTGCTTGCGTATAAACGACACTTTACAGAACAGAAAACCAATAGAGGATTGTACAGATACAAATTTGGAACACTCGAAAATCAACGAAGAATGAGTACCAACGGTGATGTTAAAATATCAAACAACAAAGAACAAAGTCAAGCAACCTACTAGACATAAGATAGTCATGCTTTAAGGTAAACGAAACTACTCAAGTACAAAGGAGAAATACCCGCCTTAATTTCAGAAGTCCGTAAGCGGGAAGAACCTTCCACGATCAACTAAATAAATCTGAATCAAGGTCATGTATAAATGATAAGGTTTAGCTAATTATAAAATTAACAAATTAGCTAAACAAAATACTAAACACAATTCGAACAAATTCTAATTACAACCTCTATTTAAATAACCCACAATTTACAACGGATCCCTTCTTAACCTAATTTATGACAATTAGGTTATTAAGTTAGCTTTCCAAACTAACCTAACGAACTACCACCAATTTAAAATCCACCATACATCAAGTAGCTAATCCCAAGCATTACTGGTTGGCGAAATCTAATTGTTTTAATCCCATAATCATATCAACCTATTATAAATAAGAAATATTCAAGTATAACCACATTAACATCCAACCCAAATCAACATTCAAACCAAATGCTTCAATTACCAAAACATCTGATCACAACTTACCTACTGATCAGTTTCAACACAGCGAAAACCAAGTGAAACTCACAGCGAAAACCAAATCTGATCAGTAGGTTTACTAGCCAATTCAACAAAACATCTGATCACGCCTCAAACTCTACACTTAAATCCCTAAATCTAACCCTCGGCAACATCACCACAAAACATACCCAAAAGAACCAACATACATCAGATTCGAAATAGCACAATTCTCCTCTACACCTTGCAGCAACCAACATAAAATCATGGAGTTAAATAGAACAAGTAGCAATCTCAACCAAAACCAGCATAATTCCTACCTGAGGGTAGAGGAAAATTGTTAGTAATGGATTGAAGCTAAGGCACGGGCTCGGGAGTGGATACGCGCTTGACGAAGGGGAGAAGTTGCGGCTCGGTGTCGATCGCCAGTGATCGCATGAGGGAGAGAAGAACCGAGAGGAAGAGAAGTAGAGGGCGCAGGGCGGCGGTCGGCGGTCGCTAGGAGGAAACGCTCGCGTGCGACTGCGGCGGCTAGGGCAGAGGGGAAATCGGCGTGGAAGCAGAACCGAAGGGGATCGGGGAGAAAAACAGAATCGAGAGGCGGAGAAAACCGATTCGGGGAGATAGGGTTTACGGGAAGGGATTTTTGGGTTTTTAATAGTTTTTTTAATAGTTTTACAAAAAAACCATCCAACTTTGGGAAATTACAACTAAGCCGTTTAAAATTTCAGTGTTCAACATTCTCCGCCACTAATAAAAATTTGGTTCCCCAAATTTAGCTAGTGAACCACAACAAATATTAGTCAACAACCATAAACCATAAACCGCAACGAGTACTGGTCAACAACAAGTGAAATCAACAACCCCGATATAATATGAATATGGATTGAAAAACAAACGTACGCACCTTAAGCAAACAGATGAGGATAGCGAGCTCTGATCGTATCCTCGAGCTCCCAAGTAGCTTCCTCATCAGAGTGGTGCTGCCAACCAACTTTAACCAACCGAACTGTCTTGTTCCTTAACCGATGCTCTTTGCGGTCCAAAATCCACATAGGCACCTCCTCATAAGTCGCTTCTGGCTGAAGTGTAACCGGAACCTCCGATAACACATGTGTAGGATTTGGTACATATTTCCTCAGCATGGAAACATGAAATACGTCGTGAACTCTAGCCAATGACGGTAGTAACGCCAAACGATAAGCGACAGCTCCAATCTGCTCCAAAATCTGGAAAGGTCCAATGTAGCGGGGAGCTAGCTTACCTGTCAACCCAAACCTCTTCACCCCTTTCGTGGGAGACACTCGCAAGAATACGTGATCGCTCACGGAGAACTCCAAGGGTCTGCGTCTCCGATCTGCATAACTCTTTTGATTATCCTGAGCCTCTGACAGACGACGTCTGATAGTACGGACTAGCTCTGCGTCATGTTGAATACTCTGAGGACCTAGCAACTGAAATTCCCCAACCTCCTCCCAGAGGGTGGGTGTCTTGCAAGCTCTACCATACAATACCTCGAAAGGTGTCATTTGAATAGCCGAATGATAGCTATTATTATAAGCAAACTCAACCAAATACAGGTGATCCTCCCAGTTGCCTCCAAAGTCCATAACGCAAGATTGAAAAAATCTTGCATTATGGATTTTTTTATGCAAATTAAAAAAATCTCATTAATTATTTTTTTATACGAATTGATGGAAATATTGGGATGAACGAATCACTTTTTATTATCATCAATGAAAATATTGGGATGAATGAATCACTTTTTATTATCATCAGAAGCGCAAAACAGAAACCAAAAAATAATTAAAAAAGAATTTTTTAATTATAAAATAAGGAAGGTGGCGGTACGTGGACAACGTGACCCGGTAAAAATTAGGAATCAGCGTGCTCCTTTTCCCCATGAGTCCAATAAAATCACGGTATCACAATGGGCCACAAGTCTCAAAGAGGAATGCTTTAATTTAATTGGTTACATTGGGTGGGTGTTTTTTATTTACCCGCGTTCTGATTGGTTAACTTTTGCTGCGTGTTCTATCCCCACTCCATTTATTGGAACTTTGTTTTTCCAAAATTTTCTGTTAGAATTGTATTGAGTTATATTGGATCGATTCGGAGAATGTTGGATTTGGTTGAATCGAGTTGGTTTGACCAGTAGGTCAGCGTGAATACTCCGTCCGCGTTGACCAATAGGTGCGATTGGACGGTCAAATGTGGCCTCTCGCTGACCGTTAATGCAAAAGAAAACAGAGAGAGTAGTCGGGTTTTTCTGGATTTTAATTTAAACTTGAATGAATTCAGTTATTCAACATTAGGATGTTTAGTTTGTAAATTTTTTATTTTTATTTATTAAGAAAATCATATATTTTTTCTTTAAAAATTATTTTAAATATTTTCTATTTTTTCATAAAATATTATCTCCTTTTCTAAAAAAAATAAATATAGAAATTGACAACTAAACAATGCAAAAAAAAAAAAAAAAACGTACAACAGTGAGCAAGTTTGGTTATAATTGCTTACATTAATTCACATTCCCAAGATCTTGGAGATAATCTCGTACACAACCGTGCAACATGAGAACGGCCAGTAGTTTGTGATATGTTGGGCAATTATGCTACTTAGGAACCAACCAACACTAGCATCGTGTGATTTCATTGCTTGCGAAGGCCGCCTGAGGTAAAAAATTCATGCACAACAAGGTGCAAGTCCGGGCACGCTATTAGCCATGCTGATTTGAAGAATTTTGTGACAAAGTCATTGGCCTCCAAGTCCTATCATTTCCTCCAAATGAGACGTTGGGATTCTAGATCGTCTATCACCAGCGCTTCTCGATTTACTTGGTGATCGGTGGAAAATTTCTGTGAGATTAGGCCGATCACCCCAGATTCATCTGCAACCTGATCCAATATATCATGCCAATTTCAAAAAGTGCTTTCCATTATGTCCTCAGAGGTGATTGAGCCGGTTAATGCAAGATCGTGTCTACACTTAGCCTATATAATTTTTTTAAAGAGTTGATTGTAAAGTAAAACAACCAATCAATCAGACTAAATAACTAAAAAGAAATTAACTAAGTAGCATAATTAAAATAACTAAGCAACATAATTAAAATAACTAAGCAGCGAAATTTAAACTAGTTAACAAATATTAAGTTAGATATGCAATTGAACAATTAATAATAGCTCCCAATTTAGTAACTTAACTAAATTTGCAACTTACTTAACCAAGCCTAAATTAGCTAAACAAACAATAAACTTAACCAAATTTATAATAATCAAACTAATTAAGATTGCAATGCCCGAACTAAGAAAAATATAAAGATTTTTATAAATAATCTTCTTTCTAGAAAGTTTCTGGAGGTGGAGAAAAAAACTTTCACAATAATTCCAGATTAAGCACATGAATACCAAAAGTATAAGATGTACGACAACTAAACAAAAATGGAAATTACAAGTATAAAGTTGTCGACTAGACTTGAAGAACACAGGTGCAGTTTATCGAAACAAACAAGCAAGAAAGAGATGTTTTGAATGAATTGTGATGTAAAACCAATGCCTCATGCCTTCTTTTTTAGAGCTCTATCAAATTCTGATCTCACATTATTCCAATAGATTGGAAGCCTTTCTGGTCGCTCAGATTATACTGACTCGACTGCAATTCTAATAAGCTTTGAGTCTAGATCAGGATAACTCCACATACTCTAGTTGCTTGGACTCTCTCTAGGTGGATGGAGCATGATCAATCGTCTATTCATGAAAATCTTCTCCGGATCACTAAGCAATGAGGTCGTCCATACCTCACTCTGGTCTCCTGGAAGTTCTCGACTTGGTCAATCAAAACTAATCTCCATCTGGTCACACAGACACCTTTCGATCACCTAGAACACCAAGTAACATCCTATAATACAAAGTTAGTGCACACAAAATAATAATACAGTTTCTATGGTTGCTCGAAACACTTCCAGGATTTTTACCTTTGTCAAGTGTTCAACTTCCTGCTGAACCATTGAGACTTTCACTGCCTGGTGTTTGGTTATTTGACCCACTAGGACTTTTTACTACTTAATACCTTTTCAAGTCTATCATTGTCATTGCCTAGTGTTTGGACATCTAACCCACTAAGACTTTCTACTAACTAGCACTCTTATCATATTAAAATACTAGAGCAAGGGGTACTAGATAATCAAACCTATATTTTAATGTTGCTAAAGGTTTGTAGTTAAGCCCTTGTGATCTAGTAGTTGTGTTAAGTGCACAAGACTTTACAAAAAATCTTTAGTAGGTCAGGTGAACCAGATACTAGGCAATGAAAGTCTTAGCAAATCTACAAAACTAGATACTAATGTTGGGACCGGGTGCATGTCGACAAGGATACGAGTTCGTAAAATTCAAAATTTTTACGTGCAGCGGAAGAGTTTGCATAAAATAATTTCCTAAATTATTTTAACTTCGTATCTAGCATGCAATCCTATGGTGTGTTGACATAATCATAAAATAAAACTTTGCGGAAAAGTAAACTAATTTACCAAGTACCTCTCGTAACTCGAAGTAAGGGACGAGATCCAACCGTAGCGTCCCTTGGAAGCTCCGCCTCTAATCGCATCCACGCCGAGTTCTCTTCGGGATGACTTCACAAAGTCACGAGTTTTGTGCCGACGAGAACTACTAGATCCTCGGAAGGCACAACTAGAAGAACAAGAGAAAAATTAGGAAACTAACCAATGAAGTAACGGAATCGAATTCCGAGAAGAGAGGAGTCGCTATCCGCTTCTTCTTCTTCTTGTTCGGGTTCTCCTTCTTCTTGTTAGCTCACGCCAACCTCAAGGGGAGGAGAGGGTTGCGCCGGCCCTAGATGGAGGAAGGTGGGCGCCGGCCCTAGGTCTCCTTGGTGGGCGCCGGCCCTAGGCAAGAGAGGAAGAGGGAGAGGAGAAGAGATTAAGAGAGAGAGGGAGAGAATAATTAATCTCTTAATTCATTGGAATAAGGGCTAGCCTTTGGTTCCTTTATATAGTAGCAACTCCTTTGCTAAGTCTCCCTCTAAACTGAATTAACGGAATTAGTTATAAGAAATTTATCTTATAAATTTTCTTATTAATTATTCCGTTTAAACCGAGTCTTTATTATAAACCAATTTATAATAAAACTAATTCTTCTTCTCTTTAAATTATGGAATAAAATTTTATAAGAAATTTATAAACTTTCTTATTATGGAAAAATCAATTCATAATTGATTTTATAAAATTAAAATAAACCAATTCATGGATTATTTTAATCTTCCATAAAAGAATAAATTTCTATAAATTTATTTATATAAATTTCTTTATACAAATTTATTTATCCATAATTTATAAAACAAATCGCGCTAGATTTATATTATTAATTAAACCAAAATTAATTGGTTTTCTCCTCTTATTGTGGCCGGCCACCAAAGGGGGTTTTGACACCCTCTTTGGCCGGCCAAACCAACCCGAACCGCCGCGAATTAAACTCATTTAATTCGCCCAAAAAGCCTTCAAAAGACTTAGCCATTTTTAGCTTCCATTGCGCCTCTGATAAATTCAGATTCGACTTATTTCTCTTGATCGAAAAATCCAATTTTCAACTCGTTTTAAATCCCTCGGATTACTCGTATTGCGTGTGACTAAATATGCTTTCGATTTATGTTGGCCGTCTATAATTAACCCATTAATTATAGAACGATCATGAGTGGCACCTAGTAGTACATCATGATCCCCAATTAATCGAAAGATCAACGGTTTGACCTCAGAAGAAATTATTCTGAAACCCTTCAGCAGCTCTAATGAATCGTGCCCCATTCCCTTCACCACCTTATACCCACTTGGTTCAGGACACGGTCTATGGTGTCAGTCCCCACTAGGCTGACTACGTCACACCTAGCCCAAGTTGTGTCTTTCTCGTCCTTTGGATTTCTAATTACTCTCATGTATTTTAGAGACTCTTACTCTAAACATGATATACTCTGGCCAGAGATTTCTGAGTAACAATCCGACGATAGGCCTGGGTATACATCTCCTCGCAAGGAGTGGTGAATCCTTTGTAGGTTGTTCAAACATCTTCGGGCACTTTGGCTTATACCCAATCATCCTAGGTCCACACCTCCTTGGAGATGTTTGCTTAAGATGTTAAAGTATAAGTCTCCATGACCAAGATGACTTGAACACCGCAAGTCAAAGGAACATCGTACTTAAGCCGCAGTAAGAACTTCATTGACATATCTACATGTAGATTCCCATATGAAGTCTTACAGCTAGTCACTCCAATGAACTAGTTCCCTTAACTAGCATCCATGTTTATCTCCGGACATCCCAATGTCACCAGCCAGTGAGAATCAGCTGATTAGAGAATAACCCATGCTAGTCTCAACAGAATTGATAGTGTCCATATTTATCAATTCATCGACTAGGGATATTTTCAATACTTCACATTTGCACATTAGAGATAATCACTAGTTGTGATCCCATCACAAATTCTCTTATGCTGTGAGTTGTATTGCGGACATTCAGTAGATGAGTTTAAGATCCCAATCAAATACACAAAACATGTATACTCAAATAGTGAATTATCATTTATTAATATAAATATTTACATCATAAGGCGATTGCCTTAGGACACTTCTCTCATATCACTAACAACTAAGTAGAGACAATCCAAATGGATCAACGAAATTGGACATCTCGCAAGAAGTCTAGATGGGTTGGAGGGGTCAAATATCTTGTAGGAAGGACTTGATGAGTCAGAGGAATAGACATCGAGTCAAAGGAAGACCTACTGGGTCAAAGGATCGGACGCTAAGTAGAGAAAGCTCAAATAGGTTAGTTGGACAAGATGTTTGGCAAAAAGGGTAAGTAAAGGTAAGTCCTAGAGAAGAAAGATCCTTTTAAAAAGAAAGACAGTGAAGTCTATCTTCATTAAGGGGAAAAAGCTAGGTGCTAATCCGACTAAGAATCCAACTGAGAATTCAAAGTCAAAATCAAACAGTTACTACTTCAATGTCTTAATTAGATCATGCATCTATTATGTTTGTTATTTTGTGCTAACTCTGTTTTGTAAGATTGGACGACCAAAAGGTGAGTTCGGTCGATCAAGCAGTTCAATGATCAAATAATAAGGCTTGGTTGGTGTCACACCCTGAGGAGTTGTATGCCCGACAAAATTAAATCGGATAGCATTTTCCCTGTACCGTGGAAAATATGGAACCTTAATATATATATATATCATGGCCTCCATGACCTCCACAAATATATAGAACATAAAGAATAGAAAATATGCATCATATCTAACAACATGCAAAATCCAAACACCAGTATGCCCTCTGGGCAGTCCAACACATAAAAGCATGAAACCACATAACGCACAAGTCCACAAAGCATATATAAAACGAAAGTACATCCAAACTGTAACGAAAAGAAAATGCGTAGCGAAACAAAACCACTATGAAGTAAGAGGACTGAATGCTGGGCATTCCTGGCGGCGTCATCTTGAAAAAGGAAAAATAAGCAAATGATTGTGAGTTCAGGAGGACTCTATGGGTATATATATAGATAGATATGCATGGCTGTAAAAAGGTTATACAAAAGCATTATAGAATTAAGTAGATACAGTCTCATAGAAAAATCGAAATACATGACCAGAAAACTACATGCAAGTACATACCAATGTCAAACCTACCTTTGGGGTATAAAAGTCATAAACTCCTGAACTTGAAAGATCACTAGATCATATGCAAACAAAATACCTCTTGTATGTGCATATTATCCAAATGTAGCAATCATAGCTCAAATAAGTGCAGCAAATACAAACAAATGCAATCCATACAATCGTGCACATGATGTAATGACATAGTCACCCCTTATGCCAGTCAGCCATAGTCACCGGTCATGGACGAGGTTGAGTGGGTAGGGCTATGACAACTGTATACACTGTGTTGTTTGCTCCTGAGTGACTGAGTAGACAGGATGCTAACGAAGGACATCCTCCTACCCCAAGTCATATTGGGAAGCACCGCTCTTATCTCCTTATATTACTGAAAAGAAGAGGGATCCCTACCTGCTGTTACACTGTGGATATCACTACTCATGAGCGACCGAGCAGAGCCTTGACATGACAACTGCATACACCCTCGTGATAGTACTACTAACCCATGAATGTCAGTGTGTATAGATCCTGATATGACTGACAACCTGTCTCAACCACAAGGGAGCCAAGAATCGCCAGTTATGCAATAATACAAAGATGGTACATGACGCTAACACACACAACACCCACTAATCAAACTTCAATATGACATGCATGTTGATGCAGTCTGACCCTGATTGTTATTTTGGTGTTGACACCGATTTTAGTTTAGGTTAAGAAGATGAGTCTGGTTTAAGTCCTGGTCGGTGACAGGGCATGACTCTCGGTGAGTGAGGCCGGTGACTAAAACCCTGGTGAGTGAAGCCAGGTGATTTGAAACCCTGGTGAGTGAAGCCAGGTGATTTGAAACCCTGGTAAGTGAAGCCAGGTCATAGTTAGGGAAGCTAGGTGATCGAAATCTCGGTGAGTGAAGCCGGGTGATTGAAACCCAGGTGAGTGAAGCCGGGTCCTGGTGAGTGAAGCCAGGTGATTGAAACCCCGGTGAGTGAAGCCGGGTCCTGGTAAGTGAAGCCAAGTGATTGGAAACCATGGTGAGTGAAACCGGGTCCTGGTGAGTGAAGCTAGGTGATTTGAAACCCTAGTGAGTGAAGCCAGGTCCTAGCTAGGGAAGCTAGGTGATGGAAATCCCGGTGAGTAAAGCCGGGTGATTGAAACCCTGGTGAGTGAAGCCAGGTCCTAGCTTGGGAAGCTAGGTTGAACGAAGTCCCAGTGAGTGAAGCTAGGCACGAAGTCTTGGTTCGGGGGACTGAGCATTGTGTGTACTGGTCGGAGAAGGCACGTGAGCTCGTTCTCTGGGACCAGAATGAATCAGAGAAGGCTAGGGAGCCCGTTCTCTTGACTTAGAGTGGAATTGATCGAAGCTGGATCGGTCAAGTGACCGATCAGGGAGTTGGCACAAACTCCCTGTTGTGGATCAGTCTGGTGACCGATCTAGATAGTCTGATCGGTCTGGTGATCGATCAGGGAGAGAACAGAAACATTGGTTGGCCTCTGTTCGGCTCCTGATCGTTCTGGTGACCGATCAGGGAGAGCTTCTGATTGTTCAGGTGAACGATCAGAGGGATTTCAAAGCTCTTTTGTGAGGAACCATGATCGGTCACGAGTTCCTCATTATGACCGATCAGGATGGATCCTGATCGGTCACCAGACCGATCAGGGTGGTGACCGATCAGGGTCCACCCTGATCAGTCAGGGGACCGATCAGTGGGTTTGGCTTGCGAAGCTGAAAAAACCCTCAACAAAGAGGTGGATCGGTCAGGTGATCAATCCACGACCTGTGATCGATCTGGTGACCGATCACAAGAATCCGCGATCTCAGGTTTCTCACTGTGGACCAATCAGGCTGGAGCCTGATCGGTCTGGGATTACCCTGATCGGTCTGGTGATCAATCAGGGTCCTCTCTGATCGGTCCGGTGACCGATCTGTAGCAGTAAGCTTTAATTCAAATCCACTGTCAGAGTTCTGATCGCGTCTATTTTGCTCTGTGCTTTCTCTGCTGGTTACAGATTCTCTTTGATTTCATTTGCTAAGTGTCTGTTAAGTGTGCAGGTGATATAGGGAGGATTCAAACAATGGAGGAGAGTCAAATGGGGGCTTTCCATGTATCAGGTTTGGCCGTTTCTCCTCCTCAGGTTTCAACGGACGCTGGCGCTGCTGGCAACGACTGGAAGCTGACCTGGGGCTGACTGGGGCTCTGTTGAGAAGAGCTCAGGGAGTCCAGGAGAGGCCAGGGTAGCTGGGATGCTTCAGATGAGCAGCTGGTGAGCTACAGAGGAGTGTCTGTGACCTAGGTCTTGGGCAGAGGCTTATGAGCAGGTAGCGAAGAAGCCTCAGCAACAACTTTGAACACTTGATCCCTTGCGACAACTCTCACTGATTCTGAAGCTTAAGCGATTCTTGTGTACACTCTTGAGGGTTCTATTGTTGCTGCGACTTGAGCACTTGGAAGGTTTTGATAGCATTGCAAGGCGATCAACAAGCAGTCAAGGAAGAGTTGAGTGAAGGCTCTTGCTGAGGTTGTGCTGGGTTGTGAGTATTGCTTTGTAGACGTTTCTCCTTCGCATTGTGCTCTGTAAGTTTGTTGTTGTCTCGTTGTTCTTACTGTCCATCATATCTGTTGAGACATTGTGTGGAGAGGTTTCTCCACCGAGAAGGAGGATTCATTTATCCGAATTTTCCGGGGCTTGATCTGCCGACGATCAAGGGATCACCCACCTTACAGGCACGCCAAGGAGTAGGGGCAAGTTATCCCCGAACCTTGTATATCCTTGTGTTAGAGTGATGATTTGTTCATTGATTTCTGCATCTATATTTTCTACTTATTTTCTTCCGCTATCACTAACGCTAAGTGCAGAAAAATCAAGAAGTTTTCAAAGAGGTGAAAAAGCTGTGTCTGGCTACATTCACCCCCCTTCTAGCCATCCAAGCACCAACAAGTTGTTGATACAGTCTGACCCTGATTGTTGTTTTGGTGTTTGACACGGATTTAAGTTTGAATTCGGATTAAGTCCAGGTGGATCGGGAGATCACACGCTAGCATGTGAAAAGTCCTAGCTTGGACGGCTAGGTATGAAAAGTCCTAACTTGGAGGGTTAGGTGTGAAAAGTCCTAGCTTGGAGGGCTAGGTGTGAAATGTCCTAGCTTGGAGGGCTAGGTGTGAAAATTCCTAGCCTGGAGGGTTAGGTGTGGAAATGTTCTAGCTTGGAGGGCTAGGTGTGAAAATTCCTAACCTGGAGGGTTAGGTGTGGAAAAGTCCTAGCTTGGAGGGCTAGGTGTGAAAATTCCTAACTTGGAGGGTTAGGTGTGGAAAAGTCGTAGCTTGGAGGGCTAGGTATGAAAATTCCTAACTCGGAGGGTTAGGTGATGAAACCCTGGCTTGGAGGGCCAGGTCCTAGCTTGGAGGGCTAGGTTGAAGTCCCGGTGAGTGAGATTGGGCATGGAGTCTTGGTCCGAGGGACCAAGCACGAGTCAGAGAAGGGCTAGAGGCTTGTTCTCGTGACTTGGAGTGGATTTGACCTTGCCTGGATCGGTCTGGTGACTGATCAGGGAAGTTGGCACGGTGTTCCCTCATGGATCGGTCTGGTGACCGATCCAGCGATGACTGATCGGTCTGGTGACCGATCATGGAGCATACAGGTCACTTACTGTTTGGCTCATGATCGGTCTGGTGACCGATCAGGGAGCATACAGTGGGGTTTGGGAACCTTACTGCTTGGCTCCTGATCGGCCTGGTGACTGATCAGAGATACTGTTCAGATCATTCTGGTGAACGATCAAGTGTCGCGGAGTTCTCTTTATAACCGATCAGGCTGGAGCCTGATCGGTAGGGGAGCTTCCTGATCGGTCTGCTGACCGATCAGGGCACAGCCTGATCGGTCTGGTGACCGATCAGGCCCTTGTGGCTACGAAATCTGGGAATCCCAGCAAAGCTGTGGATCGGTCCGGTGACCGATCCACGAGCCCTGGATCGGTCTGGTGACCGATCACATTAATTCAAACGCGCTGTCAGACGCTCTGATCGCACTCTGATTCCTACTGATACACTACTGATACTTGTTCTGAGCCCTCTATTGTTTGATCTTCTGTTGATTTGCTACCCTAATGAGCTGCTAAGTGTGCAGGTGACTCAGGGACCATCCATGGAGAGTCAAACTGGGTATTTCGCTACAACAGGTTTGTCCGTTTGCTTCCGCAGGTTGTAACGTTCTCTGGCATGAGCTGCAACAACTGAGGAGCTGATGACCTGGGGCTCGACTGGAGGGGTTTTAGTGAGTCCAGAGGAGGTCAGGAGTAGCTGGCTGTTGCAGGTGAGCAGTTGGGAGCTGCTGTAGAGGAGCGTGTGACCTGGCGATGGAAGCTGGTTAAGCTGTGTAGCGGAGAAGAGCTGAGCAGAGTTTTTGACGAAGTGCTAGAGTTCTTGTTCTCCACATCGTAAAGCTTTTGCTCTACACTTGTGCGATTACTCTACTGTGAATCTTGAGCAACCTTGTGATACTTGAGCACTTGGAAGAGAAACAAGGAGCTTGGCGAGTCCATCAGCGAGAAGACATGAAGAAGGGAGTTCTTGCGTGAGATCTGTGCTTAGTGGAGCTCGGTGAGGAGTTTGCTTGTGTTCTTGCGGTTCTAAGTGCTCAGTAAGATTCCTTCTTGTGTTTCCTGTACTTAATACTTCATTCATCTTGAAATGCTGTGGAGAGGTTACTCCACCGAGAAGGAGGTTGCATTCTATCCGAATTTTCCGGGGCTTGATCTGCCGACGATCAAGGGATCGCCCACCTCACGGGCACGCCAAGGAGTAGGGGCAAGTTATCCCCGAACCTTGTAAACCCTCCGTGTTAGCGATCTTGATTGTTGCCTTAGTTTTTGTTCTTCTGTGTTTCTGCATCTCTTTGTTTCTTTTGCTTCCGCTGTGCTATAGACCTTTGAAGTGCAGAAATCTGTTAAGTGAAAGCGATTTTCGTGTCTGGCTATATTCACACCCCCTCTCTAGCCATCCAAGTTCCAATAAGTGGTATCAGAGCTTGGGGCTCTGTTCAAGCGGCTTAACATCCGAGAGTCAACGATAATGGCTTTGAGAGAAGGATTTAGTACTACCCGACCTCCCTTCTTCGATGGATCAGATTTTCAATATTGGAGATCGAAGATGGAGTACTATCTCAAGATGGACATCAACACATGGTTCGCTATGAAGGAGGGTTTTTCCTCTCCAAAGGATGATGAAGGAAAAGAATTGGAATCTTGGCGTTGGTCAGCTGAGCAAACTCGGAAAAGTGAAGCCGACGCGAAGGCGGTGGTGACTTTACAATGTGGAATGAACAAAGATCAACTCATCAAGGTTGGTCCCTTTACAAGTGCAAAGGATTTGTGGAATAAACTCAATGAACTCCATGAGGGAACCCGAGACTCGAGAATCACCAAGAGAGATTTGTTCCTCAACCAACTCCAAAACCTCTCCATGAAGGAGAATGAAACGGTAAGCGAGCTTCATAATAGATTCAAGGATGTCCTCAACAGTCTTCACTCTATTGACGAAAAGGTCGAGAACCGCGACCTTGTAAGATATGTGTTAAAAGCTTTCCCAAGGAATGCTTTGTGGTCATCCATGGTGGATGCCTACAAAGTTTCCAAGGACTTATCAATTGTAAAACTTGATGACTTATTTTGTGAAATGGAGCTTCATGAAATGGCTAACAAAGGCCCCAAGAAGAAGGGGATTGCCTTAGTTGCAGGGGAAAAGACCAACAAGAAGAAGAAGGAGAAGAAGAAGGAGAAGGAAGTCTCTTCATCCTCCGAGATGGCCAATTTTGTTCGAAGGATGATGAGGAAGAGTCGGCGCTTCAAGGGTAAAGGTAACCCTAGTGAAGTTAAGATTGATAAATCTAATATTACTTACTATGAGTGTAGCAAGAAAGGGCACTTCAAGAAGGATTGTCCAAAGCTCAAGAAGAAGGAGGATAAATCCAAGAAGAAGAAGAAGGCCTTGAAGGCCACATGGAATGAATCCTCCTCAAGTTCATCTGAAGAGGAGAAGGATGAGAAGAGTACACGACATGTGGCACTCATGGCCATGGAAGATCAAGAAAGCAGTGATGAATCTGTTGGGACCGGGTGCATGTTGACATGGATACGAGTTCGTAACCTTAAAATTTAATTACGTGCAGCGGAAGGTTTAACATAAATAATTTCTCAAATTATTTTAACCACGTATCTAGCATGCAACTTTATGTTGTGGAGACATGATCATACATTTAAAATTTTGCAGAAAGTAAACTAATTTACTTAATACCTCGCGTAACTCGTAGAAAGGGACGAGATCCAACCGTAGTGTCCCTTGGAAGCTCCGCCTCTATTCGCGTCCACGCCGAGTTTTCTTCGGGATGACTTCGCAAAGTCACGAGTTTCGTGCCGACAAGAACTACTAGATTCTCCAAAGGCACGACAAGAATACCAAGAGAGAGATGAAAAACTAAACACCAAACAAAGAATGGAATCAAGATTCCAGGAGGAAGGAAGGAGTCGCGCCCGCTTCTTCTTCTTCTTTGGATTCTTCTTGGTGGTGGAAGCTCACGGCAAAGGGGGAGGGCTCTAGGGCCGGCGGCACTAGAAGAGGGAGAGGGAGAGAAGGAGAGGGAGAGAGGCTAGGCAAGAATCCTTGATCTCTTGGATTAATTTCCAAGCCTTGCCTTGGTACCTTTATATAGTAGCCTCTTAATCGCCAAGTCTCCTCTTAACGGAATAAATTTTCATAAGAAATTTATCTTATAAATTTTTCTATGAATTATTCCGTTATGCCAAGTTTTTATTATAACTTAATTTATAATAAAAACAACCATGTCTCCCCTTTTATTATGGAAAGAAATTTCTTTATATAAATTTCTTTATATACATTTCTTTATCATGGTAAATCAATCCATTATTGATTTTATAAAATAAAATAAATCAATCCAAGGTTTATTTTAATTTCCATGAAAATAAATTTCTTTATATAAATTTCTTTATATAAATTTCTTTATCCATAAATTTTATAAGACAAATCACGCGCGGTTTATTTTATAAATTTGAACCAAACAATTTGGTTCTTGCCTCTTATTGTGGCCGGCCAAACAAAGAGGGTGTGGACCCTCTTTGGCCGGCCAAAACCAAGCCGAAACCGTACGAATTAAACTCATTTAATTCGTCCAATAAGTCTTCAAAAGACTTAGCCAATTTATGCTTCCGATGCGTCTCTGAAAATTCAGATTCGACTTTATCTCTCTTGATCGGAAAATCTAATTTTCAACTCGTTATAAATCCCTCGGATTACTCGTAGTGCGTGTGACTAAATAGGCTTTCGATTTATGTTGGCCTTCTATAATTAACCAATTATAGAACGATCATGAGTGGCACCTAGTAGTACATCATGATCCCCAATTAATCGAAAGATCAACGGTTGACCTCAGAAACTATTCTGAAACCCTTCAGCAGCTTTAATGAATCGTGCCTCATTCCCTTCACCATCTTATACCCACTTGGTTCAGGACACGGTCTATGTGTGTCAGTCCCCACTAGGCTGACTACGTCACACCTAGCCCAAGCAATGTCTTTCTCGTCCAACGGATTCTAATTACTCTCATGTATCTGAGATATTCATACTCTGATCATGTGATGCTCTGGCCAGAGACTTTGAGTAACAATCCGACGATAGGCCTTGGGTATACATCCCCTCGCAAGGAGTGGTGAATCCTTTGTAGGCTGTTCAAACATTTTCAGGCACTTTGGCTTATACCCAATCATCCTGGGTCCACACCTCCTTGGAGATGCTTGCTTAAGATGTCAAAGTATAAGTCTTCATGACCAAGATGACTTGAACACCGCAAGTCAAAGGAACATCGCACTTAAGCTACAGTAAGAACTTCATTGACATATCTATATGTAGATTACCATATGAAGTTTTACAGCTAGTCACTCCAATGAACTAGTTCCCTTAACTAGCATTCATGTTTATCTCCGGACATCCCAATGTCACCAGCCAGTGAGAATCAGCTGATTAGAGAATAATCCATGCCAGTCTCAACAGAATTGATAGTGTCCGTATTTATCAATTCATCGACTAGGGACAATTTCAATACTTCACAATTGCACATGTAAAGATAATCACTAGTTGTGAATTCATCACAAATTATCTCATGCTGTGAATTGTATTGCGGGCATTCAGTAAATGAGTTTAAGATCTCAATCAAATACACAAACATGTATACTCAAATAGTGAATATTCATTTATTAAAGTAAATGATTACAATCATAAGGCGATTGCCTTAGGATAATTCTCTCATATTACTAACAAACTCCCACTTGGCCTAATGCCAATCGCTACGGTATCCAATACCACAGGCTCTAACATGACCCTCAAACTTGCTTTAAGGCAAGACCTTAGTTAAAGGATCCGCTAAATTCCTTTCAGTGGGAATTTTCTCAATTTGTATATCATTCCTACTTATAATCTCTCTGATCAGACGATAGCGGCGAAGCACATGTTTGGATCGCTGATGAGACCTTGGTTCCTTTGCTTGTGCAATAGCTCCATTGTTGTCGCAGTAAATCGACACTGTTTCATCAATGGTTGGAACCACACCAAGTTCTGAGACAAACTTCTTGATCCAGACTGCTTCCTTTGCTGCTTCCGAAGCTGCAATGTATTCCGCTTCCGTGGTAGAATCCGCTACAGTGTCTTGCTTGGAACTCTTCCAACTTATTGCGCCTCCATTCAAAGTAAATACGTATCCAGACTGAGATTTGGAGTCATCCTTATCTGTCTGGAAACTGACATCTGTATACCTACGTATTACCATATCTCCTTCTCCATATATTAGGAACACATCCTTAGTTCTTCTTAAGTACTTAAGGATTGTCTTGACAGCCGCCCCATGATCCATTCCTCGATCAGACTGGTATCTGCTCGTGACACTCAGAGCATACGATACATCGGGCCTAGTACATAACATAGCATACATGATAGATCCTATCGCGGATGCATAAGGAATCTTATTCATGCAAATCCTTTCGTCTTCTGTGCGCGGACACATAGACTTTGAAAGGTTTATCCCATGCCTGATGGGAAGGTAACCTTTCTTGGATTCCGACATGCTAAACCTTTTTAGCACTCGGTCTATATATATAGACTGCGAAAGACCAAGAAACCGTTTTGATCTATCTCTATAGATTCTAATCCCAAGGATATAGGTTGCTTCTCCCAGGTCTTTCATGAAGAAAGTTTTGGACAACCAAATTTTAACTGACTGTAAGACTGATATATCGTTTCCTATAAGCAATATGTCATCGACATATAATACTAGGAATATGACTGCACTCCCACTAACCTTCTTGTACACATAAGGTTCGTCAGGATTTTATGAGAAATCAAACTCTTTGATTGTCTCATCAAAACGGATGTTCCAGCTCCTGGATGCTTGCTTCAGTCCATATATGAATCGTCGAAGCTTGCATATTTTGGTTTTATCAACCGTTGTGAAACCTTCAGGTTGCATCATGTATACATCCTCAAGCAGGTTTCCATTAAGGAAAGCTGTTTTCACATCCATTTGCCATATCTCATAATCATAATGAGCTGCTATGTCCAGGAGCATCCGAATGGATTTAAGCATAGCTACTGGCGAATAGGTTTCGTCATAATCAATTCCTTGTTTCTGACGATATCCTTTTGTCACTAATCTAGCCTTAAATGTAACAACATTACCTTCCATGTCGGTTTTCTTCTTGAAAACTCACTTGCACCCTATGGGCTTAATCCCTTCAGGTGGGTTAACCAATTCCCATACTTGATTTTCGTACATGGAATCCATTTCCGACTTCATGACTTCAAGCCATTTGTCCCTTTGTGAACTTTTCAGAACATCTTCATAACTTATAGGTTCGTCATCGCTTATGAGTAACACGTCGTTCGATTCACTTATGAGAAATCCGTATCTCTTTGGAATATTGCGTGTCCTATCTGACCTACGAAGAGGTGGTGTTGTTTTAGGTTCAACTGATAGCTCATCATTATGAGTTATTGGTTGTGGGTCTAGACTAGGTGTCTCTGTAATGTCTATTGGAGTTTCTTGAACTTCATCAAGTTCAATGCCACTCCCACTGTTTTCTTGTAAAAGAAATTCTTTTTCCAGAAATACAGCATGCCTTGAAACAAACACCTTTTGTTCCAAGGGATGATAGAATTGGTAACCCTTTGTTTCCTTAGGGTATCCAATAAATAGACATTTATCAGACTTAGCATCCAATTTGTCTGATACAGTCCGCTTCACGTAAGCAGGACAACCCCATATCTTAAGGTGAGTTAAGTGAGGTTTCTTACTATTCCACGTCTCATATGGAGTAGTAGAGACTACCTTGGTCGGGACTCTGTTTAGCAAGTAAACAGCTGTCTTAAGTGCATAGCCCCAAAAGGATTTTGGAAGAGTTGCATGATTCATCATGGATCTAACCATGTCCATCAAGGTTCGGTTACGCCTCTCAGATACACCATTATGCTGTGGTGTATACGGCGGAGTCCATTGAGACAATATCCCATTGTCCCTAAAATAATCTTGAAACTCTTGACTCAAGTATTCACCACCCCGATCGGATCGAAGTATCTTAATACTTTTGTCAAGCTGTTTCTCTACTTTATTTCTGAACTCTTTGAATTTCTCAAAAGCTTCAGATTTGTGTTTCATCAAGAACACATACCCGAATCATGAGTGATCATCGATAAAGGTAATGAAGTAGCTATAGCCTCCTTGTGCAAGAGTTGACATTGGTCCACATACATCAGTATGTATTAGACCAAGCAATTCTCCCACTGGATTATCTTTTCCGGAAAAGGGTAATTTGACCATCTTGCCTTTTAAGCATGATTCGCATGTATCAAATGAACCGGGTTCAAATGATTCCAGAATTCCACATCGGTGTAATTTGGTCATGCGTTTCTTACTTACATGGCCAAGACGACAATGCCACGTATAGGAGTCTATTCGATTATCTATTTGAGTACGTTTGTTGCTAACTTCGATATTGAAAACGTCACCGGATAAATCTAACGTGTAGATACCATTGCACAAAGTTCCGGTCCCATAAAGAATACCATTTAAAGTTATGTAACAACAATTGTTACTAAAAGTTAAATGATAACCCTTTTCATTCAAACATGAAATAGATACAATGTTCTTTATTAACGAAGGAACAAAATAACAATTATCCAATTCTAAAACATGTCCAGTTGGGAGCTTTAGCAAATATGTTCCGATGGCAACAGCAGCAATCTTTGCTCCATTTCCAACTCGCAAATTCGCTTCTCCCTTGATGAGTCTTCTTCTATTCCTTAGCCCCTGTATGTCATTACATATATGTGAGCTACACCCAGTATCAAGTACCCAGGTGGTTGACGAAATAGAGTGACATTCAATAACGAAGATACCTGAAGAGGATGGGGCATCAGATGCCTTCTTCTTCAAGGACTCAAGATAAACCTTGCAGTTTCTTCGCCAGTGACCCTCCTTGCCACAGTGATGGCAAGTGCTTTTTGGTGTCTTTTCAGTCTTTTTGGCCTTTTTCTTCTTTCCTTTATTCTGTTCTTTGGCCTTCCTCTTGGAACCTTTCTTCAAGGAACCAACTAACAGTACCGTCTTCTGATCCTGCTTTACAGAAGGCTCTATAGTCTTCAGCAGGTTTAGCAACTCAGGAATGGTAGTCTCCAGCTTGTTCATCCGATAGTTCATCACGAATTGTGAATAACTTTTGGGCAAACAATGCAGAATTAAGTCAATACTTAGTTCATGATCCATTGTAAAACCGAGTGTGCCTAGTCGCTCAATGTACCCCAACATCTTCAACACAAACTGTGAGACAGAAGTGCCTTCCTGCATCTTAGAGGTGAAGAGGAGTCTGGAGATCTCGAACCTTTCGGATCTCGCCTGCTCGTCAAATAACTCATGAAGATGGAAGATGATGGTATAAACATCCATATGCTCATGCTGCTTTTGCAGCTCAGGTACCATAGCGGCTAGCATGATGCAACTCGCAAGTTCAGAATCGGTCACATGTTTCTGATAGGCCACTAACTGGTCTGGAGTTGCATTTTCTGGAGGACGGTTGGGAAGTTGATCTTCAGGGACATAAATAAGCTTCTCTGCCTTGAGGACTATCCTCAGGTTTCGAAGCCAGTCCATGAAGTTTGGCCCAGTCAGCTTATTGGTGTCCAAAATGGAACGCAAATTCAGAGAAGACATGATCAAGTGATTATCCTAGAAATATAAATTGAGCTTATGTGAGAAGAATGATAAAGAATGCATCAATATACATTAATTAAATCCTATTTATTTTTTAAATTGAATAACCCTTTTTATCAATTCGGGAGATCGTAGGAACATCTCCAAATAGGTTGATATCCAACCATAGATAAGAACAACCATGACTATGGCCATCAAGTTATTCTTAGCTATGAAGGTAGGTAATTATACCGATTACATATCACATATATGTAACTATCACTTTATGCTATCAACTAATTGAATGTTTGCATAAATCATTGGGTTGTTAACTCATTAACAAGTATGCAACAATATACATAGCACCCAACTGCACCTCTCTTTACATCGACTTTGGCTGTGGCACAACAAATCGATGGTCCAAGCTTAAGGCTGACCCATTAATCAAGAAATAGTTTTAATATGGTTGGAGCTCATTGAACCGTTTAGTCAGGCTTGGATGTGTCCAACAACCAAAACTAAGAATTGACCTCTGACTCTAACTATATTAATCATAAACTAATTCCATGGTTTGAACATGTTGAGGTTCAAGCCGGGCATGGATGTGTCCATCAACCCAAACGAGAAACAAAACTCCGGTTCTAACCATATTAATGGAAGGTGTTGGCCTTAATATTTTGTAAGGGGTTTTGAGTCTCATCCTTTCTTTTCTAAGCACATTCATGACATATAATTATGTCATGTACTAACGATTTCCTTAATAAAGTATGTATGTGACTTAATTTATCAAGTCTCATTAATTGAATTAGGAACCGGATTTCCTAATTCTAATTTCATACTTTATTCAAGGAATTGTTTTGGGAAACAATTTCCTAAATTGTCATAATCAATTTCGGAAATAATATGTTTAAGACTTTGATTTCTCTAAATCAAATCTTATTAAATTAAGAGATAGATTCCCTTAATTCAACTACATATTATTTTCATGAAAATCTTATTTAAGAAAACTCTATAGGAAACCATTTTCATAATTAATTTTGGAGACAACAATATGTAAGAGCATCACCTCTTAAAATCAAATAAGGAAATTATCGTTTGAGAATCACCTCAAAATTTTCAAGATTTGATTACATATTTTATTTATGGATTTATTAATTTCAACAATTATTTTCTTTGGGTGGCTCCCCGAGGCTCAGATACCGAAAAAAAAGGAATTTGTTGTAAATCTAATTTGGTCCGCTCCCCGAGGCATAACCAAATTGAACATGACAATTTTATTCAAAATAGGAAATTAAATTACAACAACTAACTTTAAATTGGATGGGCTCCCCGAGGCTCAATCCAAAATAAAAAATTTTGTTAATAATTTAAAACCAATTCGAATTTAATTGTCAATTAATAATCATTAATTTGTCTAGACTTTCTTGAAAGAAAGTGCCCAAAATTGCGAGATTTCATAATAGATTTTCAGAATAATTGTAAGTTTCTGGTACAAAGAAAACTTACATGTTTCCAAAATTGGAAATTTCCAAAATAGGAAATTTCCAAAATTGGAAAGTTTCAAAAAATGGGAAGTTTTCACAATGATCATAAAATTTCAGAAACTAGGATATTTCAAATGTTTGCAAATTTCATGAGGATTTCCAAACTTTGAAATTCCTAAATCTAAATTTATCATAATTGGAAAGTTTCCATAATTGGAAAATTTTCCAAAATTGAGATCATGACAATGTTTTCCGCAAAACAATTATATGATTATGTCGAACACTAACCGGCTCTGATACCACTGTTGGGACCGGGTGCATGTTGACATGGATACGGGTTCGTAATTTTAAATTTAATTACGTGCAGCGGAAGGTTTAGCATAAATAATTTCTCAAATTATTTTAACTACGTATCTAGCATGCAACCTTATGTTGTGGAGACATGATCATACATTTAAAATTTTGCAGAAAGTAAACTAATTTACTTAATACCTCGCGTAACTCATAGAAAGGGACGAGATCCAACCGTAGCGTCCCTTGGAAACTCCGCCTCTATTCGCGTCCACGCCGAGTTTTCTTCGGGATGACTTCGCAAAGCCACGAGTTTCGTGCCGACAAGAACTACTAGATTCTCCAAAGGCACGACAAGAATAACAAGAGAGAGATGAAAAACTAACCACCAAACGAATAACGGAATCAAGATTCGGGAGGAAGAAAGGAGTCGCGCCCGCTTCTTCTTCTTCTTTGGCTTTCTTCTTGGTGGTTGGAAGCTCACGGCAAAGTGGGAGGGCTCTAGGGCCGGCGGCACTAGAAGAGGGAGAGGGAGAGAAGGAGAGGGAGAGAGGCTAGGCAAGAATCCTTGATCTCTTGGATTAATTTCCAAGCCTTGCCTTGGTACCTTTATATAGTAGCCTCTTAATCGCCAAGTCTCCTCTTAACGGAATAAATTTTCATAAGAAATTTATCTTATAAATTTTTCTATGAATTATTCCGTTATGCCAAGTTTTTATTATAACTTAATTTATAATAAAAACAACCATGTCTCCCCTTTTATTATGGAAAAAAATTTCTTTATATAAATTTCTTTATCATGGTAAATCAATCCATTATTGATTTTATAAAATAAAATAAACCAATCCATGGTTTAGTTTAATTTTCATGAAAATAAATCTCTTATTTAAATTTCTTTATATAAATTTCTTTATATAAATTTCTTTATCCATAAATTTTATAAGACAAACCACGCGCGTTTTATTTTATAAATTTGAACCAACAATTTGGTTCATCCCTCTTATTGTGGTCGGCCAAACAAAGAGGGTGTGAACCCTCTTTGGCCGGCTAAACCCAAGCCGAAACCGTAGAATTAAACTCATTTAATTCGTCCAATAAGTCTTCAAAAGACTTAGCCATTTATGCTTCCGATGCGTCTCTGAAAAATTCAGATTTGACTTTATCTCTCTTGATCGGAAAATCCAATTTTCAACTCGTTTTAAATCCCTCAATTACTCGTAGTGCGTGTGACTAAATAGGCTTTCGATTATGTTGGCCGTCTATAATTAACCAATTATAAAACGATCATGAGTGGCACCTAGTAGTACATCATGATCCCCAATTAATCGAATGATCAACGGTTGATCTCAGAAACTATTCTGAAACCCTTCGGCAGCTTTAATGAATCATGCCTCATTTCCTTCACCATCTTATACCCACTTGGTTCAGGACACGGTCTATGTGTGTCAGTCCCACTAGTTGACTACGTCACACCTAGCCCAAGCAATGTCTTTCTCGTCCAATGGATTCTAATTACTCTCATGTATCTGAGATTCATACTCTGACATGTGATGCTCTGGCCAGAGGCTTTGAGTNGACCTTGATCCCTCCTTGCCCTTGTACTCTTGTAGAGACTTTAGATCTAGGAGATGGAACCTTGGTGGAAACTTTTCCAAGGGAAAAACCCTCTAGGAGTGGTCGGCTAGAATGAGGGAGGAAGAGAGGAGGAAATGCAATTGAAAGAAGAGAGAATGAAACTCCCAAACCCCCCTATTTATCATCCATTAAAGAGGTAAATGAAGAGTCTCTCCATGACTCTTCATCTTCTTCTTAATCTTAACTTATATCTACTTCATTTCCTCATAGAAATCCCTTGCTAGGTGAGTTGGTTAAGGCTTACATGGTTGTTCAAGAGGTCCAAGGTTTAATCTATGGCTCATGCACCTTTATTTTTATTTTATTTTTATTTCATTTATTATTATTTTTATTTCCTAAATTCTGAAAATCCCCCTAAAATTTCCCATAATTATGCGAATATTCCAAAATAAAATTCTTTTATATTTATATTAATTTTACCTAATTTATATTAATTTTACCTAATTAATACCCATTTTTAGAGCACATTTAAAGCTCATTGGTACTTAGTTTTTCTCAATTTAAATGAGAAAACATGGATTTTCTAGGCCAAAGTTCTCCTTAATATTCTAGGTCCCTTGGAAAATTATTTAAACATGCTAATATTTTAAGTAAATATTAAGAGAATTTTTCGGGTCATTACAATCCCCCATACCTCGTGAAAGTTCGTCCTCGAACTTAGAATAACTCCGGGTATTTGCGCCTCATCTCGTCCTCGCGCTCTCAGGTAGCTTCTTCGAACCGTTGACTTTGCCATAGGACCTTGACTAAGGGCACTTCCTTACTCCTCAGCTTCTTGATTTCCCTGTCCAAAATCTGAATGGGTCTGCTCTCATAGCTTAGGTCCTCTTGCACTTGCACCGTCTGTGGCTCGATCACTTGGTCCATATTTGGGATACACTTTTTCAGCAGGGACACATGGAATACGTTATGGATAGCTGACATCTCTGGAGGCAGCTCCAGCTCATATGCCACCTTACCGACTCTTTTCAGAATCAGTACGGCACCACATAACGTGGACTTAGCTTTCCTTTCCTCCCGAACCTTGTCACTCCCTTCATAAGAGCCACTTTCAGAAACACCCAATCTCCCATGTTAAACTCCCAGAAATGTGAAGTGATGCGACCATTCCCATCTTGAGATGATGGTCTTAGGCACTCCATGAAGTCTGATTACCTCCTTAGCATATAATTGAGCCAGTTGCTCAATCAAATAAGTCATCTTGATAGCTAAGAAGTGAGCAGACCTCGTCAACCTGTCCACAATTACCCATACTGCATCATATCCATTTGTAGTCTCGGGAAGTCCCTAAATAAAATCCATAGAGATATCTTCCCATTTCCATTTCGGAATTGGGAGTGGCTGCGGAGCTCCTCCGGGTCGCTGGTGTTCTACTTTCACTCATTGCCATGTCAGGCAAGTACTAACATGCCGAGCCACATCACCCTTCATACCGGACCACCAGAACTTCTCCTTCAGGTCTTGATACATTTTGGTGGATCCTGGATGCATCGAGTAAGGGGTTCCGTGAGCTTCTATTAATATTTCTCTCCGCAGCTCCGGAGCATTAGGGATACATAGACGATCCCTAGGGTAGAGTACTCCCCTGTTGGCGATATGAACACCATCATCCTTTCCTTCTAGGATCTCCTGCCTAATTCTTTGAAGACTCGGATTACTATTTTGTTTTTCTATTATGTCCTCGAACAGCATCGGTGCCATTGACATGGTAGAAAGCCGTCCGGAGATAACCTCGACTCCAAAATTAATAACTTCTCCTTCGAGTGGTCGGGGCAACTTAGATATGGACATCAAGGTGGCACTTGACTTTCGGCTAAGTGCCTCGGCCACGTTGTTTGCCTTTCCTGGATGGTAGAAGATCTCGCAGTCATAGTTCTTCACCAACTCAAGCCATCGGCGTTGTCTCATATTCAGGTCCTTCTGAGTGAAGAAATATCGCAGACTCTGATGGTCTGTATAAATCTTACACTGTGCTCCATATAGATAATGCCTCTATCTCTTAAGAGCGAAACCACCGTAGCCAATTCCAGATCGTGAGTGGGGGTAGTTCTGCTCATTTTCCTTGAGTTTCCTGGAGGCGTAAGCAATGACCTTACCACTCTGCCTAAGTACAGCTCCAAGTCCTAGCTTGGAAGCATCGCTGTATATGTCGAAATTCTGATTATCTCCTCGCCATATAATTGGCTAATGTCATTATTAACTCCATGATATAATTATATGCATATATCATAATTATATACTTATTTTAATTATGGGTAAACCTAATAATAGTATGCTTCTGAAATATTAGTTCTCAGCCCGAGTTATGAATTATATTAGTTGTATGATTATTATAGAATGGGTGAGATCCTACTTATTATATTACCATAAAATAACTTAAGGTAGTCTATATATTATATCTAAGATATCAGTGACTCATAACCTATAATAAGTGTTATCATAATTAGAACCCTACCCTATGCGTCCCTACCTAAGTTATACCATATGACCTATACCATTAATTATATCAGTATTAATATCATGGAACTAATATTTTACGTTAACATAGGTGAGAGTGTTATAATCTCCTGTGGGTAGGCTATCAGAAAATTTTCTACATGTGGCTTTATTATAGATCATACATAATATCATAAATTATAGTTTTTTTCTACCCCTATGTTATTCTAAATATTTAATTCCTAAAATAAGATAAAGTATCATTCGTCGTTATATATCGTAATGTACTTTTCATCATAAATATCGTTTATACTGGCATACCTTAAAATCATAAGACATCTTCCTACTATAAGACATGTAAAGAGGTACTTACTTGAAAGCTGCAGGAAGAGGGCTTGATGTGTGTGTAGTGAGATGGTTACTGCTCTGATACCAACCTGTAACGCCCGCTTTTTTTTTTCATAAGCGGCATTACGTTAACATGCTTAGGGCATGTAGACATCATAAGGCAGCGGAATAACTTAACTCATACATGCCCTGTTACCATTATTAACTTATTGACATGGGAACCTTAGCATATTAACTTTGAACTTAAGCATCATATCATGTCTTACATAACATCATATCATAAGGTTCCATGAGTCATCATTCAAACATATAAGTAACCAAGGTGAAGTTCTAGCATAAACAGTAAGCATATGGCTTCCTGGGCCAAGTCACTACTACACACATACGTTCTTGCCCTCCTGCTGCTTCCATCATTGTCCCCTTGAATGATCTGCGGTATAAGGAAATAAGACTATAAGCACACAGGCTTAGTAAGACTCTTTCCTACTCACAAAAACCATTCATCGTTCATCATCTCATAATGAGCACATGAAACTTTAACATACTTGGTGCTCTACTTAAAACATAACATCTTAAATCACTTTAGCATGGCATGCACATAAACATGGTAAACATTCTAAGCATGGCATGATACATGACATAAACATAAACATAGTAAACATCCTGAGCATGACATGAAACATGGCATAAACATAAACATAGTGAACATCCTAAGCATAGCATGATACATGGCATAAACATAAACATAGTGAACATCCTAAGCATAGCATGATACATGGCATAAACATGAACATAGTAGACCTTCTAAGCATGGCATAATTTATGGCATAAACATAAACATAGTAGACATTCTAAGCATGGCATAATTCTTATCATAGCATAAACATGAACATAGTGAACATTCTTCCTATCATAACATATGAACATCTTCTTAACATTACCATGGCATAGATCATTTATTCTCATGCATATTTCTTAACATGAAGCGTAAGCATAAAATCTTATCCTCATAGCATAATGCATAACATGAATGGATGCATGAGTGGAATGCATATACATAAGGGATGCTTAACTTTTAAAAAATACTTTTAATTGTTTAAACATAATCATCATAACATCATTTGGGGTCCCCGGCTTGTACCACATACATACATCATAGCGCGCATCCCTAGCAAGTTCGAGGTCGCGAGCCCCAACCTACTAGGGTAAGGACAGCATAGTCGGTAGTCCCCGAGCCGAGGCGTTCTTAAGGTGCCCATCCCTGTTGCACAGCTCCGGTAGTGCCAGAACCGTGGACAGCTTCGGTAGTCCAAAATCAGGGCGTTCTTAAGGTGCCCATCCCTTGGACCCATACTTCGGTCCGGTACAAGCCCATACATAAAGTAAAATACTTTTCATACTTCATCATTCATAAGACATTCATGGCATCTTTAACATAGCATAACTTGTTACGGCCCGGCCCGTCTACCGGCCCATTTACCGGTCCTCACGACCGTCGTACCGTCGACCATCGACCGTGCCGTTTAGCATATTTATGCCTTAAAGACATAAGCATCATCTTTCATTCATTCATCATACTTAAACTTCATTCATCATTTTCATTCTTAGACATGGCATATGTACACATCATTCATAGAGCATGGCATACATACATATTATCCTAAAACATGGCATATCATTCATAAACATGGCATATCATTCATAAACATGGCATATCATTCATAAGCATGGCATATCATTTTTAAACATGGCATATCATTCGTAAACATGGCATATCATTCATAAACATGGCATATCATTCATAAACATGGCATATCATTCATAAGCATGGCATATCATTCATAAACATGGCATATCATTCGTAAACATGGCATATCATTCATAAACATGGCATATCATTCGTAAACATGGCATATCATTCGTAAACATGGCATATCATTCTTAAACATGGCATATCATTCATAAACATGGCATATCATTCATAAACATGGCATATCATTCGTAAACATGGCATATCATTCATAAACATGACATATCATTCGTAAACATGGCATATCGTTCATAAACATGGTGCTTAAACCTTAGGGTTATGGTTAACATGATTTCTACTACATGCTTGATCCTATACATATAAATACCTTATGGTAGACATGTACCATCATTCTTTGAACCCTAACTCCACCCCAAACCCTAGATATCAAGCTTGGCCAAAACTTCCAAGGTGGAGTTCCATCAATTCCATAAACATGTAACATAGCATAAGGTAAAGGAATCACCATACATCATTTATGAGACCATAGGAAGTCATTGGGCTCATGATTAGGGTTAACCCTAACCTTTAGGCCACTTTCCTAGGGCTGGCCGAAACTTATAAGGCCATGGGGAGTATGGAAAAATTCCATTAAAATCCCCAATAACTCATAAACACTAATCGCATCTTACCATAGAGCCATTGGAGCCCTTACTTGTAATAAATCTTCACTTTTACCCTATTAACCCTTTTTGGCCGAAACTTGTAGAGTCCCAAGGCCATGTGAAAATTCACATAATCACCTTCCATCACCCTTATATCATGGCAACACATAAAACATATGCTTGAAGTTAAAGACTCAACCCTAACCCTTGGGTCCTTGGGGTTGGCCGAAACAAATAGGGCCTCTAGGGTACCCCAAAAATTCCCAAAAATTGTATTTAACATCTAACATCATGATAAAACATTAACCAACATTTTGGAGATTTTTAGCATCATTAAGGACCCTTAAATATTGTGGCCGAAACCCTAGGGTATCCTAGGGTGCTTACCTTGTCTCTTTCATGTTGGCCGAATCCTAGGGTATCCTAGGGTGCTCCAAAAATTCTCAAAAATTATACTTAACCTCTAAACATCATAAGGGAACATTAAATAGCATTATACAGATTTTTAGCATAATTTTAGATCTTAAAAACATGGTGGCCGAAACCCTTAAACATAAAGTTCTTGGTTTTCTTTCCTTTCAACATCAAATCCAAAAACCAACCACTATATCATACTAAAAATCATGAAATTCATAAGGAACTATTATACCACAGGTGAGGGAGTCTTACCTTGGGATTTCTTGATTTTTAGACCTTAAAATAGAAAGAACTTGTAGAACTCTTGACCCTTGATCCCTACTTGCCCTTGTACTCTTGTAGAGACTTTAGATCTAGGAGATGGAACCTTGGTGGAAACTTTTCCAAGGGAAAAACCCTCTAGGAGTGGTCGGCTAGAATGAGGGAGGAAGAGAGGAGGAAATGCAATTGAAAGAAGAGAGAATGAAACTCCCAAACCCCCTATTTATCATCCATTAAAGAGGTAAATGAAGAGTCTCTCCATGACTCTTCATCTTCTTCTTAATCTTAACTTATATCTACTTCATTTCCTCATAGAAATCCCTTGCTAGGTGAGTTGGTTAAGGCTTACATGGTTGTACAAGAGGTCCAAGGTTCAATCCTTGGCTCATGCACCTTTATTTTTATTTATTTTTATTTCATTTATTTTATTATTTTTATTTCCTAAATTCCGAAAATCCCCCTAAAATCACCCATAATTATGTGAATATTCCAAAATAAAATTATTTTATATTTATATTAATTTTACCTAATTTATATTAATTTTACCTAATTAATACCCATTTTTATAGCCCATTTAAAGCTCATTGGTACTTAGTTTTCTCAATTTAAATGAGAAAACATGGATTTTCTAGGTCAAAGTTCTCCTTAATATTTCTAGGTCCCTTGGAAAATTATTTAAACATGCTTAATATTTTAAGAAAATATTAAGAGAATTTTTCGGGTCGTTACACTAGCAGCCCTTCGCTAGGACTTTGTTTCTTGGCAGTCCTTCGCCAGGTGCCTAGCAGTCCTTCGCTAGGACTTTGTTTCCTGCACACTTAATGAGCATATTATACAACAAATAACACTTAACTTTGAATCCTTTGCCAATATCAAAACAAGGTTTGATATGGTGCTTCCTGCACCAACAATCTCTCCCTTTTTAATTTATGGCAACACAATTCAAAGTTAAGTATAAACATATAACAGTTAAGAAATGAAGGAGTATGAACAGTATATAAGCGTAGAAATAAAATTTTTTATACTCCTCCTAAAACCCTGAATACTTGTGTTATAAAACCCTTGTGTTATAAAACCCTTAACCTTGACCTTTCCTCCCCCTTTGACATATATCAATAACATACATGGGCGAACAAGGTATCTAATAGGGAGTTTTGAGTTTTACCAAAATAAATTTAAGTAAGGGAGTTTAAAAACATAGTTTTCAAGAAAAACTTTAAGTAATGGATTTTAAAAAAAAATGATGTTCAAAGTAATAGATGTTTGAAAATACATGAAGCTCCCCCTTAATGTGACAACTCTTCTCCTTATAAAAAAACTTGCAAAAAACTTGTAACATAGTTTTCAAGAAAAACTTAGCAGTAACTTACTTAGCTAATATTTTGGAAACTGGTTTTCCTTTTAAAAAAAAGGTTCAACATTTGCACTCATAGAAAAATTTCCTTGGAACATATTTTGTGCATTAAAAACCATTTTTACTTGGAAAAATCTTTAAATAGACAAGTTTTTGCTGAAACATAGATTTTTGCTTAGAAACATTTGTCAAAAATTTCAAAGGTTTTTTGCTCAGACAAACCTTGTTTACTAAGAAAGATTTTACTTAGAAATATTTTCAAAATAAATGTACTTAGTGCCTTAGAGGTTTTGAAAGTACTTTGAAGATGCTTAGACCAATTTTAAAGCACTTAAAAATCCTTAGTGAAAACAAGATAAAATTTAAAATTTTCTCTCTCCTGGCCATATGTCAATAAGAAACTTTTTGAAAGAAGATTTTAAAAAAAATGTGTGTATCAGAGCTTATGAGTTTTGAAAATATAAAAATACTTAGTATAATTCTGAAAGCACACAACTTAAAATTGCACCAAAAAAACTCCGCTTTGAAAGATATTGTGCAATTTTAGAAAAAAATTTGTATTTGTAGTCAAGTCTTTAGAAAATTCACGTACTTAGAACACTATTGCTTTAGAAAGGTATTAGTACTTTTGAACACATTTCATTTTGAAAAATAGAAGTACTTTTAAAAGATATCATGCAATTTTTTAAAAATATAAGTACTTTTAAACATAATATTTTAAAAGAATTTAATGTTATTTTGAGATCATGATACTTTACTTGGTTTCTTTTTCAGTCTGACACAATCCTAGGAAATCTTGTTAACTACAAGATATTTCCCTAAGTGTCCTGGAAAATTTTCCAATGCCAAGTATTATTTTTTAAGGTATAAAAAATAGTTTTATAAGCCACAAAAACATTTTAAAATAATATTTTGTAAGACAAATTACTTATGTTTTCGACACAATTTTGAAAATATAGTGTATGAAAACATATTATTTAGAAATGTTTAATAACTCTTTTAATTTGACCTCCCCCTAAATTTGAAGCAGTCCTTGGAAGCTTGTTGACCACAAGTATTCTTCCTCTGAGTCTTTAGGGTTCAGTTCAGATCAAAGAAATTTATCTAACAATTCCAAAACAAAAAAACATTTCAGAAATTCTTCTTTTGACTCAAACTCCCCTTAAATTTGACACATCCTAGGAGTCCTTGTAGATCATGAAGTGGACCTTCCTCTGTGTCTTTAGGGTTTATCAAAAGAATAATTTTGAATAACCTTCTGAGTATGATAACTTTCAAGGAGATAAATTTTTGAAGACATGATTTGGAATGATAGCACAGTTCTCGAAAAATATTTTGAAATAATAATAATTTTTTTTAAAGATATTTTGAAATGATAATAATTTTTCAAAGAGATAGTAATAAACGAGGGTTTTTGAATAAATTTAAATTTTTCGAAAAAAAAGAAACTCCCCCTGTATCCGACACAGTCTGATTTTTATCTAAGTTTCTTAAGGGACTTCAGTGTTGACCAGGTTGACTAGGGTTTGACTATATTGACCAAGGTTAACTCAGTTTACTAAGTTTGACCAATTAATAACTAAATCAAACAAACCTTAAATTCTATTTAAAATGTGTCTATTGTAATATTTAACATGAGATTCACTATTTTGGAAAAAATAGGGTACAGTAAACTAAATTAATTTGCAAAATAGAGATAATTTTGAATAACTTTTGCACACCTTTTTATTTAAAAGGATAGTGAATTATGCTTTTAGGTCCTAGATGTCTCACCCAGTTCTACGTGGTCAAACATGTTAACCTTATGGGTTGTGTGAGACAAATATTTAATTTTTAAAAAAATGGTTAATTTTGAAAAAGTTAGATTAATTTTGAAAAGCAATTGTTTTTATTTTGAAAAGAGTGTTTAAATCTACAACTAACTGAAGATTTGTGTTAGATTCGAATTTGACAGAGACTAATTTGAATTTGAATTTCAAAGATTGGCTTCCAAGTCTTGGCGAGGCACTAGGCCTTCTTTGGCCGTAGTCTTATTGGATCATCAACCTTTTCCTTGACAAAGCCTTTCAATGAAATTTCATTTTCAAAATTAATCATTGAGAAATTCTGGTCCAACTAGTTTGGGTCTTGGATCGTAGCTTCGGCTAGTTTCACCAGTCTAAACAGACCAAGTAGAGTATACTTGACCTTATTAGAATTGGCTTCCCTAATGTACTATCATCTCACCTCCTCCCAATACTATATTGTCAAATTTCAGTTAAGTTGGTTCAGTCCTTAAACTAATCAATCCTAAGTCTAAGAAAAAAAAACAAGCAAACATGACAAAAAAATGATCTAAGTTATATCATAATTGAAATAATACTTTGGGTTCTTAAAATCAGCATGGTTGTGAAATAAGTTTTCTAACGTATTAACCTTAACTAATTTATATGAATTAATCAAGTTATTTGAGATAAATAATGGATTTTCAAATATTGAAAACATATCTTTCCCGATCGTTTGTCCAATACTCTTGTAATGATCACGAGCTAATCGGACCAGTTTGGGTCGATCTCCCTTATTGTCTTCTGATTCAGAGTCTGAGTTGGACCCAGGTACAGGTTGAAGCTTCTTCTTTAGAGTTTTCCCTGCACTTGAAATTATACCTTCCTCGACCATTATAGTATCAGTCTGATTATATAATTGTAATTTTGAAACAAATTCAAAATTGGTTACCATTTTTGTCTCAGTCACTTTGTCGTCTGATTCTGGTTCGACTTTGGATTCGGGTTCAGACTCTGACTCGGCTGTTTGTGCTTGGACTGAAAGGCCAAGATAACTTACCTGATCTTCTTCTTCATCTGAGATCTCTTGATGAAGGTTAATCAATTTTTCCCAGATTTCTCTAGCACATCTGCATGGACCTACTAGTTCGAGTTGCTCCTTGGTTAGGTCACATTGTAGGATTGCAGTTGCCCTTGCATCGGTCTCTATTTGGTTGAGGGTTCGTTCATCCAGTTTATCCCACTCGATTGATAACTCGTCTTCTATGGGAAAAGAGAATCCCGTTTGGATGATCCGCCATATGTCCATGTGGGCCTTCAGAAGGGACTCCATTTGACTTCTCCAAAAGTTGAAGTTTTCGCTGGAGAAAAGTGGTGGACGGACACTGTTCCATTCTTGATTGGCCATTTAAAATGATAGATCTTGCACACAAAAAGAAAAAATAGAAGTGTACCAAGACTTGGTCTTCAATTAGTAGTGTGGGAGAAGGAAAAAATGTAGCCAAAAAATATATTGCACGAATTTCGAGGCAGAATAATAATAAAATAAAAATAATTTATGATAAATTTTTGAAAATATTGATTTTGTCAATTCTGATTAATACTGAAAAAGTAAGAATTTAATGTTTGAGAAAAAGAATTTTGCTCGAATTAAAGTAGCACGAATTTCGAGAAAAATATTAAAATAATAATAAAAAAAGTTTATGACAAATTTTAAAAATTGTTCGTTTTTTAAATACACCTAAAGATATTATTTATTTGAAAATAAAAAGCGAGACTGATCGAGTGGTGTTGATTAACAAAAAGAAAAGAAATAAAATGAAAAGAATTTCGTAAATCCGAAAAACTCTCAAATTGGTGGTTGCACCAAATTTGAGCTTCCCCGCTCTGATATCACTTGTTGGATCGAGAGAACCGATAGAGGGGGGTGAATATCGGAAAGCGTTCGGTTTTGAGATAGAGAAATTGCACAGCGGAAGATTAAAAACAAACACGCAAACACAGTGATTTTTACTTGGTTCGGAGCCTAGGTCGACTCCTACTCCAAGGCCCACAGTCGTTGACCGTTTACTGCCGGCAATACTATAATCGCGCAATAACAGTTTACAGTATTGAATTACAAATGTAGCAAGTTAAACTTTTAAAAACAAAAAGCTCTTCTTTTACCGATGTCCGATGTAGGTTGTCTTTTTCGGAGCAAAGGGACGTCGTTGGCTCGAGTTGGGAGGTTTCCGGAGCGAGGCACGAGAGCATAAGAGCGTAGAAGTGTTGAATCAAGTGTTTCTCTAAGCCTTGGGGTCGAGAGACCTTTATATAGCCCTAGGGGCGCCCGGAACGTCGGGGGCGCCCCCCCCCCATGTGTCAGATGATCCGGTAGTTGCTCGGTCAGCTTCTGATCCCTATACATTCGAGATCAGCTTTGACCAGGGCGCCCGGAGCGCTCGGGGCGCCAGTATTGACCGGGTCAAACTTTCATCTGTTGGCTTCGAGGGGAGCTGGTTCGATAGTTGGTGCTGGGGGCGCCCGGGAGCAGGGGGCGCCCGGGAGATGAGCTGTCGAAGCCTGCTCTTGTTTTATGTGTTTTGTATTCACCTTGGGGGCGCCCGAGACACTCCGGGCGCCCTGGTCAGCTGTTGCCTCATTCTTTTGAGGCTCTCTGAGCTGCAGACACTCGTTCCTTCGGTCTTGCATCCAGGGTTAGTCCAAAACACCATAAAACAATAAAATGTAAGTTTATACAGCCTTAGCTGTCTTGGTTCTGACTTTGGGTCTCCAAAATGGAGCCCTAGGTCGAACCGACGCCTACTGTTCCCTCGACGGGGAACGCGTCCTCACCTACTCCTCTCGGGAGAATGTACCTGATGCCAACCGGTCCTCTGGTTGGAGTTTTTCCTGGCGGTCCTTTGCCAGGTCTTGGATACCGAGCTGTCCTTCGCCCGGTGCCTAGCATTCCTTCGCTAGGGCTTCATATCCTGGCATTCCTTCGCCAGGTGCCTAGCAGTCCTTCGCTAGGGCTTTGTATCCTGGCATTCCTTCGCCAAGTGCCTAGCAGCCCTTCGCTAGGACTTTGTTTCTTGGCAGTCCTTCGCCAGGTGCCTAGCAGCCCTTCGCTAGGACTTTGTTTCCTTCACACTTAATGAGCATATTAGACAGCAAATAACACTTAACTTTGAATCCTTTACCAATATCAAAACAAGATTCGATATGGTGCTTCCTGCACCAACAAGGTATGTGGTTCTCGGTGAAGGAAGGTTTCACCCCTCCATGAGATGCAGAGGGAAAAGAATTGGAATCTTCCCCTTGGTCAGCTGAACAAACCCGAAAAGGTGAAGCCGATGCGAAGGCGGTGGTGACTTTGCAATGTGGAATGAACAACGACCAACTAATCAAGGTTGGTTCCTTTACAAGTGCAAAGGATTTATGGAACAAGCTCATCGAGCTTCATGAGGGTACCCGAGACTCAAGAATAGACAAGAGGGACTTGTTCCTCAATCAACTACAAAACCTCTCCACGAAGGAGAATGAAACGGTAAGCGAACTTCATAGTAAGTTCAAAGAGGTATTGAATGGTCTCCACTCCATTGACGAAAAGGTCGAGAACCGCGACCTTGTGAGGTATGTGTTAAAATCTTTTCCAAGGAATGCCTTGTGGTCATCCATGGTGGATGCCTACAAGGTTTCCAAGGACTTGTCAATTGTAAAATTAGATGATTTATTTTGTGAAATGGAGCTGCACGAGATGGCTAACAAATGCCCCAAGAAGAAGGGAATTGCCCTTGTTGCAGGGGAAAAGACCAAGAAGAAGGAGAAGGAAGTCTCTTCATCTTCATCTTCATCTTCATCTTCATCTTCATCCGAGTCCGAGTCTGAATCCGAGGAGGATGGCAGCGGGTCTTCTTCCTCCGAGATGGCCAACTTTGTTAGGAGAATGATGAGGAAGAGTCGGCTGTTCAAGGGTAAAGGTAACCCTAGTGAAGTTAAAATTGATAAGTCTAATGTTACTTGTTATGAGTGTAGCAAGAAAGGGCATTTCAAGAAGGATTGTCCAAAACTCAAGAAGAAAGAGGAGAAATCAAAGAAAAAGAAGAAGGCCTTGAAGGCCACATGGGATGAATCATCCTCTAGCTCATCCGATGAAGAGAAGGAGGAGAAGAGTACACGCCATGTAGCACTCATGGCCCTTGAAGATCAAGAGAGCAGTGATGAATCAATGGACTCATCAAACACGGCTTCATCATCTTCAGATGATGAAGAGGTAATCTCTCCCGAATTAGATAAATGCTATAGAACCATTGCATGTTTAACCGAGTTGTTGAAAAAGTCAAAAAGAAAAGTTAAATCATTGAAAGTAGAGGTTGAACAACTAAAATCCTCTAGGGATGAGGATATTGATGATTTTCATGTAGAAATGCTAGAAGATGAGAACAAATCTTTGAAGAATGAGGTTGAGAGACTCAAGAGTGTTCTTGAGAAATTCTCAACTAGCTCCAAGACATTATATATGATTTTGAATGCATAAATGGCAGTTTACAATATGCCCGGTATTGGTTACCGACCTAAAAAACCATCATTTGTTTCCTTAATGTCTAGGACTGATGTTAGACTACTTAAGACTCCTAGGGTTCAAAAGAAAGTGGTCAAGGCATGGGTACCTAAGTCTTTCATTGTAGGTGCTTTAGGTCCCAAGATTTGGGTACCTAAATCTTCTATCTTTCGTATTGTGTAGGTCGTGATTGAGGGGGAGCATCTATCAACTTCTACCGCTTTAGATTTACTACACATGGACTTGTTTGATTATAACACTATTATATCCTTGAATGGTAGTAGATATTGTTTTGTGATCATTGATGATTTTACTAGATATACATGGACATATTTTCTAAAATATAAGGATCAAACCTTAGATGTTCTTATTTCATTTTGTAGAAGAGTTGAAAATGAAAAATCATCAACAATTAAAATAATAAGGAGTGATCATGGAGGTGAATTTCAAAATCAAAGATTTTTAGAGTTTTGTCAAGATAGAGGGTATAGACATGAGTTCTCCACTCCTAGAACACCACAACAAAATGGTGTTGTAGAAAGGAAGAACCGAGTCTTACAAGAGGTTGCACGAAGCATGCTCAATGAGTATTCATTACCGAGTTACTTATGGGCTGAAGCTGTGAACACAGCTAGCTACGTGCAAAATCGAGTCCTCATTCATCGATTTTTAGGAAAGACTCCTCATGAACATTGGTTTGGAAAACCACCTACAGTTAAACATCTTATGGTGTTTGGTTGTAAGGTGTTTATTCTAAACACCAAGGACCATCTTGGAAAGTTCACAACAAAAGCTGATGAAGGGATGCTGGTCGGGTACTCCCTAGTCAGCAAAGCTTACAGAGTATATAACAAGAAGTTTAGATTGGTTGAAGAGTCTTCTGATGTTGCTTTTGAGGAAATTCCAAAAGTAAATGATCAATCAAAAGATGTTGAAGGAGTTCAATTCGAACTTAGGAAACTAGGTTTGAATGAAAGTCCAAATGTTGTAGATGGTGGTGATGAGTCTGATAATGGTGAGCCTAGACAACTCATAAATCAGCCAGATCATGAGGCTGAGCTTGTGTCTAGTGATACCATACAAGAAGCCCCACCAACACCAAGGACAACTAGGTTAGCATCTAGTCATCCCCAAGACCAAATTGTTGGAGATATCCATCATGGGGTTAGGACTAGATCATTCTTTAAGAATGAGGCTAATGAAGTTGCCCTAATTTCCGAAATTGAACCTAGGAAAATTGATGAAGCATTAAATGATCCCGATCGGATCATTGCCATGCAAGACAAACTAGGTCAATTCGAAAGAAGTCAAGTTTGGGATTTAGTCCCTAGACCTAAGAAGACCACCATTATTGAAACCAAATGGGTCTTCAAAAATAAATTGAACCATAAGGGAGAAATCGTGAGAAACAAGGCACGCTTAGTAGCCAAGGGCTATAGTCAAGTTGAAGGCCTTGATTACGATGAGACCTATGCTCCCGTGGCACGATTAGAATCCATCCGGTTGATGCTTGCATTTGCAGCACATCGAGGATTCAAACTTTATCAAATAGATGTCAAATCGGCTTTTCTAAATGATTTAATAAGAGAAGAGGTCTATGTCAAACAACCTCCGGGGTTTGAAAGTACCAAATTTCCAAACCACGTGTTCAAGCTCAAGAAGGCGCTCTACGGCCTTAAACAAGCACCCCGAGCTTGGTATGAGCGGTTGTCGACATTTCTTATCAAAAAAGGTTTTGTGAGAGGACAAATAGAACCTACACTATTTCTACAAAGAGATGGTGACAATATATTTGTAGCCCAAGTGTATATCGATGACATAATTTGTGGCTCAAACAATATGGGTTATTTGAATGAATTTATTGGCCACATGGAAAGTGAATTTGAGATGAGTCTAGTGGGAGAGTTGACTTTCTTCCTTAGATTCGAAATCAAACAAATTCGAGATGGGATCCATGGGCACCAATCAAAATACACTCAAGAGATGCTCCAAAAATTTAACATGAGTGATTCTAAAGAGGTAACCACTCTCATGGCTACAAACACAAGATTAGACAATGATGAAAGTGGTAAACCTGTTGACCTAACTCAATATCGGAGCATGATAGGTAGTTTGCTATACCTCACAGCTAGTCGACCTGATATTCTTTTTGCTGTGGGTATGTGCGCTAGGTATTAAGTTTGTGCCAAGGAATCTCATCTAATTGTTGTTAAAAGAATTTTGAGATACCTTAAGGGCACAATTGGAGTTGGTCTTTGGTACCCCCGTACCGAGTCATTTGACCTAATTGGCTACATTGATTCCGACTATCCTGGGTGCAAGTTGGATCAGAAGAGCACGAGTGGGGGTTGCCAATTCTTAGGATCATCTTTAGTTAGTTGGTCAAGTCAGAAGCAACATTGTGTTGCTCTCTCCATGACCGAGGCAGAATATATCGCCATGGGAGAGAGTGTATCACAATTGTTATGGATGATACATACATTAGAGGACTATGGATTAAGCTACAAGGGTGTGCAAGTATTGTGTGACAACATTAGCACGATCAACCTAACAAAGAATCCAGTCCATCACTCTAGGACCAAGCATATTGAAGTGCGTCACCACTTCATTAGAGACCATGTTGCTAGAGGAGATATTATACTCTCACATGTAGAGTCCAAATCGAACCTAGCGGACATTTTCACTAAACCACTTCCCGAGAATGAGTTTAGTTTTCTACGAAGGGAATTGGGAATGTGTCGCGCTTCATAGGATTGAGAAAGCATTCAAAACCCATCATGATCAATTCAAACTGTTGGGAAAATTTTTTGGGCAACTTGGGGGCATCTCACACAAGCTATAAGGGTTAACAAAACGTTTTTGTTTGCTAGAAATGGAGTGAGATGCTAGGATCAACCTAATTACTCAAAATGTTAATGCATCCCTTGAGAAATTAGGTTGACGAGATAATGGTCATTATGTTGACCAAGTATGGGGATAACCAATGCATAACATATGTGTATTTGGCTCCATGATAATACTTGGGCATTCCAATCAAGGAAACTTGATTGGAGACTTTATTTGGATACAAACTTGGTTGAACATTGAATGAATGTTTGTGATTGAATTTGACTTCACATGGGTGGAGCAAATTTATTTGTTAACTCCATAAGGACCTTTGATCCTTGTTCCGCGATAAAGTATAGTCAAGGGAACACCTCCAAGATCGAAAATCTTCCACCTGATCGTATCAGAATTCGATCCGAAATCTGAAACTGGAAGTTTTGAAGTTGTATCAGAAAATCTCTGATACCTGATTGGACCACAGACCGATCAGACACAGGGTTGATCGGTCCACAGACCGATCAGACACAGGGTTGATCGGTCCACAGACCAATCAGGAGTTGGCCTGATCGGTCCAATTGACCGATCCAGCTGTTTCGCGAAAAATTGTCAAAACATTCTATGTCGGCTTGGATCGGTCCCCAGACCGATCTGGCCTCCTGTGGTGATCGGTCCACCAACCGATCAGGAGGGTCACAGAAAATGTCACGAACCTACTGTTCGCTTCCTGATCGATCGGCAGATCGATCAGGGGCTTGCCTGATCGGTCACCCGACCGATCAGGACCAAGCCAGATCGATCAGGATGGAGCCTGATCGGTTTGAGCGCTCCCAGATCGAACGGTGATCCATTCGATCGCAATAAATTTTGGTTAGTGGATCGATCCACCAACCTATTAACCCTCTTTCCCTTACTTCCCAAGCCCTAGCGTTGAAACCCCTCATCCTCTTCCTGTGCGTGAGTTCCTCTTCTCCCTGTGCGTGTGAGTTCTTCTTCCTGCTGTCGGTGTTCTCAGCAACTCCTAGCTGTGAGATCGTGTTCCTGCAACTCCTTGTGCCATGATCTGGTTTTCTTTGCGCAACTTCTAGGAGAGTTCTGGTATCTTGCAAGTTCTTTTCTTTATCAAGTTTGACAAAACCCTCTTTGTTCATCAATATGACACCTAAGTAAGATTTTTCTACATTCACCTTGTTGATTAGTTCAGATATCATAATACTTGGTGAACTAACCTTGATGTTTGATTTTGGGGTGTGTCGTGTGTGCCTTACCCATATGATCAAACCTATGTTCATTTGATCATTTTCTGTTATGATTAATTTGATCAATGTCTTACCCTTATGTTCACATGATTCTTCTATGTCGTGACCAATCTTTTTATTGATCAAACCTTAACCTTGTGATCCTTTAATTTGTGCCATGATTGTCAACTTATATCGTGATCTTATCAATGTTCGATTTACTTATCTTGATCCAATTTGTTGTCATGATCAATTATTCCAACCCTTAGGAGATCTTTAAAGGGCAAACAACCCGCTGTAGAGACCTCGAAGGGCAAAGGCCCTTTGTCATTTGCACCCCCTCATAGGCCTCAGCCTTCATCGAGTTCCCGATTCCCTCACGCTGCTTTTGAGCAAGCGTTTCAAACCCGATCTTTCAAGCTCCTCCCGTGTAGGTCTATAGATAGACCTTTCTTGTCTGAACATTGTCCCTCTATCATCGAGGTGATTGACTTCTATAACCTCGAACTCTTTCTTTCCCTAGAGCGGACAATCAACTATGACCTTGTCTCTGAATTCTACAATAATCTGCAACAAGGTCCACAGGGAAGCTTTGACTTCACGACCCGGGAGGCATTATGAGGTATTTATAGGCTACAATAGGACCATGAGGAGGAGTTGGTTTTGATCTCCTAACGGATCCTAAACCCGACCCATTAATGATAACCCGCTCCACTAATAGGTTATCATTGAACTACCGCACTAACCTCATAATTAAATATAGGCTCCATCATATTATGTGTACATAATCTCCCTATGTTTAAGATATCACATATCTATTAATTAATTAAATTACTGATAATTTAATTAATTAATATCTAACTCCATTAGTAGTACCACTCAACCTTATTATCATGTCAGACCAAGTCCACCTATAGAATTTACATGATAAACTTTATGAGCTCCTTAAGGGGACATCATCATCCTAAATAATTAGGACACGATTTCCTTCTATAATCAATGGCACACCATGTAAATAATATTATTTTTTAATTTACCGAGCCTATTGATTTAACGAATAAATATCGCCCATTGGTAAATGAAAGAAATAAATATTAAGTACATGTGTCCATTATTATATCGGGATTAAGAGCATGTACATCATAATAACTGAGGTCTGATTCGATTATATAGTCAGTATAAATCGAATCACGACTAATCGGTCCTACTCAATATACACAAAGTGCACTAGTGTAATTCTATAGTCAAAATAGACTAATACCAAATTACTCTACAATCATTCCAATGGTTTGTCCAAATCCATCTCTGTTGTGAGCCACTACTTATACTTTACAAGGAACTGATAACATGACCTTCTGTGTGGCACCACACACCATGTTATCTACAATGTAAAGTAAAGGACAATAGCATATATAACAAATATAAAATGCAAATACATGATCATATGATTCTTATTCCAAAATAGATATTTATACGAAAGCTAGGCTTTTAGTATACATCCTAATAGGACACACACAACGTCCAAGGGATGAGAAGCTAGGGGTGGAAGATTGCTCGAGGAGAATGTCGGGGACAAGTTTGAGTGAGCCCAACTCTAGATGGCTGGATATCACCTAGAAGAAATGGAAGACCGGTTAACCCATGGCTGACCAGAACTATGCTGGAAAAACTACTCTCAGGCGCCTGAGTCAACACAGGTGCCTGAGTTACCAAGCGCCCGTGTAAAGTCGGGAGCCCGAGTATACAGACACCCATCTTCATACAAGCGCCCGAGATTTGATACTTATGGACAAACAAGCAATTGTTTAGCCGTTGTGATAAGGATAAGCACTGACCCAGTATCAGGTTCCCATGCGCACTCGAGCGCCCAAGAAATGTCACGCCAATATTTCGATAAGGTTGTTCAGGGGCTATAAGTAGACAATTTAACTCAGAGCTTTTCAACTATTCGAGTAGAAACGAATTTTGTATTAATTTTCATTAGTTTTTTCTAAGTTTTCAATTATATAAGAGTCTTCTCTGCCCACAAGGAATTGATCTAGAGTTTAGGCTTTTTCATGTATTAGATTAGCAACCACCCTGGTTGCAACCAAGTAACATTCCTGACCCTCTTTCTTTTCTTGTTTGTTTTATGTTATTAACTAGCTTTTGAAACTAACCTCATTTTTGTTAAATTAAATAAAAGATCTCGAGTTTTTTTTTCAAGGGCAATTCACCCCCCCCCCTTTGTCGGCCGATCAGTCCCAATAAATATTACACTTAGGATTGTATAACATCGCACTAGAGGCCACAACACCCGTGGTGTGGACCCCATTGAAGGAAAAAAGAAGTAACTACTAATAATCTCACCTATCGGCCAACTTACTTGAAGTAGGTGGTCAATTGTCATTAATAAAATACTAGTTGATCGGTCAACTCACTTATAACACGCGACCTATTAGCTAGTTGAATAACTACAGTTGATCAGCTAGCATACTTCAGCCTTTTGACCATTGGCTGTTGTAACCAGCTCAAAGACAAACCCAGCATGGTCCATTGGACTACGAGCATGCCTCATCAGTAATTCTAATTAAGACTAACTATAGTTGGGTTGAGCCTCCATGTTCCTGTTGGATCTAGTCCCATAAATTGGGTCCAACGGCTAGGTCCCTTAATAGGCCTCCACGTGTACACACAAATAAGTCCATCAGCATAATTACGCACAAACCTTAGCCAATCCTTAATAAGACATGATAAACCTTATACTGCCACCATAATCATTGACTTGCTCAGTGGACCATTGGCCCATCTACTTTTATCATACCATAATCACTGACCTGTTTAGTGGACCATTAACCTATCTATTTTTATCATACTTTTTATAGGAAATCTATTAATTGAACAACCATCTTATTGCTGACAGTATAGTCTAACTGTGGAAGGTTACCAAAGGGAGTCACATATATAAAGAGGTCCCTCCTCCACAATGTAGGTACGTTCTTTCTGAAATTCTATTCAATTGTGTTCTGATTCCCCACCCTCTGCGATCACTAACTTGAGCATCAGAGTACTATTAGGACCTTTCCGTTTGCTAGAGGGGGTGAATAACAACTTTTCAATCTCGTCTTCCTACAATGGTTAGTGCGCAAGCGGAATAACAAAACTAAAAACTAACACACAAGAAAGACACACTGATTTACGTGGTTCGAAGATAAAACTCCTACTCCACTGTTGTCCGTATGGTGGATGATCCCGATCCTTCGGTGGATGATTCCCCGGAGCACCTCCGGCTAGCCCTTGTGGCTCCTTGTGGGTGGAGAAACCTCGCCACAACACTTCGACAACCCATGAGCACGTGAAGGCTACTAACATGCTCTTACCAAGCTTGTTTCGCCAAGAAGAAACAGTCATAAACGAGCCCCTTAAATAGTGCTCGAGGATGATTTGACCGTTACCAGTCGACTGGTAACGGTCAAGTCGACTGGTCCTCATGAATTTGAATGTCACTGCCCGACAATTCAAATTCTGGTTGCAACCAATCGACTGCATTAGTCGACTGATACTTCATCAGTCGACTACCAACCCTTTAAGTCTAGGGTTTCCCTTCCCGAGTACATTTCTCTCAACACTCGAACCCTCACAACTTAATCCCAGGGGTTCCCTACTCGAGTACAATCTCTTAGCACTCGAATCCTCACGACTCAGTTGACTCTTCATTCAGCAACCTCGACCTGTTGCCTTCAAGCCCTCTTCGACTTTGGCTCTCGTCCCTCAAATGCGCACACAAGCCCTCGGCTTGCCTCCATGCCATCCTTCACGTATGCCTCGAAGTCCGCTTACCTCGGCTCATCGTGCCTGCTTTGTCCACGGTCCCTCGGATGCGCACATAAGCCCACGGCTTGCCTCCATGCCACTCTTCACCAGCCCCGAAGATGTCCAACTAAGTCAATGTGTATCCTGCAAGCCTGCACACTCACATACACACATTAGATCAACATGAAACCCTAACTTAATCATATTGTCACACACACATCAAAACCATGATCTCCCCGATCATGCTTGGGTCGACTACCCCAACAATCTCTCCTTTTTTGATGTGTGGTAATATGTTTAAGTTAGGTGCAAAAACAACAACAACAATTGAAAATTTTAGACATAGTAAGAAGCATAAGACAAGCATCCTCCCCCTTAACCTATGCCCTCCACATAATTTTCAATTTTCCATAGTCACAAGCTACGTTAAACACTAACCCCACAAGTTAAGTTAAAACCTAACCTAAAATCATAAGTTTGTTGATGCAGTCTGAGCCTGATTGTTGTTTTAGTGTTGACATCGATTTTAGTTTAGGTTAATGAGATGATTGAGATTAAGTCCTGGTCGAAGACTAGGTGAAGTGGAAAATACCTAGTGGGACTAGGTTGGAGGAAATCCTGGCTCGGAGGGCCAGGTCCTAGCTTGAAAAGCTAGGCTGGATGAAACCCTGGCTTGGAGGGCGAGGTCCTTTCTTGGAGGGCTAGGTTGATGAAACCCTGGCTTGGAGGGCCAGGTCCTAGCTTGGAGGGCTAGGTTGATCAAACCCTAGCTTGGAGGGTCATGTCCTAGCTTGGAGGGCTAGGTTGAAGTCCCGGTGAGTGAAACTGGGCACGGAGTCTTGGTCCGGGGGACCAAGAACGAGTCAGAGAAGGGCTGGAAGCTCGTTCTCTTGACTTAGAGTGGAATTTGCCTGGGCTGGATCGGTCTGGTGACCGATCAGGGAAGTTGGCACGATCCTCTTGCATGGATCGGTCTGGTGATCGATCCGATAATGTCTGTTGACTGATCAGAGAGTATACAGTAACTTTGTTAGGCTACTGATCGTCTCCTGATCGGTCTGTTGACCAATAAGGGAGAGAATAGAAGGCTTATGGTCGGCTCCTGATCGGTCTGGTGACCGATCAGGGAGAGCTCTGGATCGGTCTGGTAAACGGTCAGGGAGAGGTCAGTATCCTTGGGAGAAACCGTTGATCTGTAGCGACCCGCCTTCTCCTGCCTTAGATGGATCGTTACTTTTCTCTACTTCTCGACTCTAATGCACGACTAAAGAATGCAGAAATCTTTTTTTTTCTTCTCAATTTAAATCTATCTATGATATACTAACTCTAATAGTCATGCATGATACCATGTCACACTTTCTTCCTCAAAAACTCCTAAGATGAAACTTATTGAAACTTGCCTCGCCCAACTCCACTTTCGGGTATCAGTCGACTGATACTGTATCAGTCGACTGATAGGACTGAAAACAGAATTTTCAGATTTCGGCACTTGCTTCAAAACTCCACCAAACCTATACTTTCGAGCCAAATAGAATCCTGACACCATTTCTATACTCTAGGCCAGTTTTCCAATCAATTTAGCCAATCAAAATGAATCCATAAACTTGTAATTAGGACTTTTGCGGAAGGGAATAAGCTATTCAAGGTTATATAAACTTTAACAATAGAATGTGTACCAATCTTGACTCCTATGCATTCATAACACCAAATACATGTTCTATAACCTTGCTAAAGCATTATGAAATGTGAATGCAACTCTTCTAAACATATTTGAGCAATAAAACTTGATTCAATGAGAAATTAATACTATCTTGGCACATGCATCTATATTTCTAACAAAGTATCAATATTTCCAACTACTCACACTTCTACTCATCTAATGCCATCATAAGGATATATATGCTAAATGAAATGACATGGAATCTTCACCCTAAGAAATTGAGCATGTAAAACTATTCAAAGCTTAAATGTTCGCTAAACTCCATAAAGCTAGAACTTGAAATTTGAATAAACTACAACATTGTAATTCAAATAACTAAATTATCTCGTCTCAAAGATCTCTCCAAAATCAGCCACCACACACACTTTACTCAGCACCGCCTCGTCGCCTTCCTTCAGAATTGCTTGCCTTTACCTTTATCTGCAGTAAGAGGAAATGCAACTAGTAAGCAAAAAGCTTAGTAAGTACTATCTAGCTCACAAAATCTCGAAATATGCAAACATGCTTCTAGAACAATATGAAAATCATATGAGATACTAATATGCTTGAAAGAAAACTAAGAACATGTATAACTCAAAACATGCATACTCAAGCAATAATAAATCTCAATTTACTTTTCTTGGCTCAACTTGAAACTTTAGCTATTCTTTAACTTTTGAAAACTTTCCTAAACTTTCGAAACTTTGCTAAAGCATATACTTGAAAATAATAATCACTTGGATCCACTGAAGACGTAAGTACCATCTCATATGCGCGTTCCCTAAAAGGTTGGGGTAGCGAGCCACCAATCCTAATAGAGCAGACCTTGGTCTACCAGGGCCAAGACCTTGGAATTGGACACCTGGATTTCTTTAACGACGCCCTTGGACGCCGGGTACTGGCCTTAGAAAATAAAATAGCTTTTCTTTCTTTTCTTTCTTATCTGTAAATGCCTTGGCATTTTCTTGAGCACCTTGCGTGCTAAAATCCCTAAGTCTTGACTTTTGGGGATTTCTTAAGGCCTTGGCCTTTTCTTTTCTTATCTTTATCTTCTCTTTTCTTTTCTCATAACTTTTCTTAGCCCTAATCTCATATAGGGTGCTTAATCAACTTATGCAAACATATAATGAACTAATATCACATGCCAAAAATCATAAACTAAAGAAACTTTCTCTTTTAAAACTTTTAAAGGAAATTCTCGCGGAAAAACCGCCTCTTACTGCAGGTGAGCAGTACTTACATTGATATCTTGGACTTACAACCAAGATTGACGTCTAGGACTCGGGAGAAACTTGAGATCTCGGAGAATTCTTCGCGCCTACGCGTTCTCCTCGTCGAGACGAACGCAACGCTCCGCTTTCCTTGATCCCTCCTTGGCCGGCGCCCCTTGGAAGAGGAGAGAAAGGGCTTGGTGTTGGCGTGCGTGCGTGAGAGGGGGAGGATGTCGCGCGGCTAGGGTGAGGAAGAGAAAAACCAAAATTCTAATTTCCTCTCTTAACTTATCTATTTATACTTATGGGGGCGGATCGACCTAACTACACCTTAAATATATGACTCTCCACCCTTTGCTGTGCTTGATACACTAGCCTGGCTGGTCGCGCGCTTGCCTGGTCTCCTGCTGGTCGTGGGTTCGAACCCCCTGCTGCCCTTAACAATTTTTTTCTCCCTTTCTTTTTTTTCTTCCTTTTTAAAATATTAAACGAACTCGAAAAATTCCATAAAAATATTCTAAAAATCCCTAAAAATATCTAGAATATTTCTAAACCATTTCTAAATAATTCTAAGGACTTTAAAAACTAAAAATGGGAATTTTGGGGTGTTACATGATCGGTTTGCTGAACCGATCAAATGTCGCGGGCTCCTCACTATGACCGATCAGGAAGGAGCCTGATCGGTCAGGGAGTGCTTTGATCGGTCTGGTGACCGATTAGTGGGGTTGGCAAGCAAAAGATGAGCTGATGGATCGGACTAGTGACCGATCCCCAGTACTTGATCGGTCAGGGTGACCGATCAAAGATGAGCTCGCGATATCACTTTCCTCACTGTGGATCGATCAGGCTGGAACCCGATCGGATTGAACCCATCCTGATCGGTCTGGTGACCAATCATGTTGGGACCGGGTGCATGTTGACATGGATGCGGGTTCGTAATTTTAAAATTAATTACGTGTAGCGGAAGGTTTAGCATAAATAATTTCTCAAATTATTTAACCACACATCTAAGCATGCAACTTTATCTTGTGTAGACATGATCATATATTTAAAATTTTGCAGAAACGTAAACTAATTTACTTATTACCTCGCGTAACTCGAAGGAAGGGACGAGATCCAACCGTAAGTGTCCCTCGGAAGCTCCGCCTCTATTCGCGTCCACGCCGAATATCTTCGAGATGACTTCGTAAAAGCCACGAGTTTTGTGTTCTCGAGAACTACTAGATTCTCCGAGAATGCGACAAGAAAAACCAAGAGAGAAGTAATCATATCGGAAAAACTCACTACCAAGGTTGGCAGGAATCACAATTCCGGCAAGAAGGAGGAAGATGACTTGCGTCCAATCCCAAAGTGATGATGGTCGGAGAGGAAGATCGTCCCAACGGAAGAACTTCGTCGCCTCGGTGCTTCTCCTTGTGCTCACGGCAAGAAGAAGGGAGAAGAACCTTGTGGCCGGCCAAGAGGAAGAAGGAAGGAGAGGGAGAGAGCCCAGGCAAGAATACTTCGATTGATTTCCAAGCCTTGCCTTGGGTCCTTTATATAGTGGCCTCTCAACCATCAAGCCTCTCAAAAAAGAGACTTATTCCATCATGCCAAGTCTTGATTTTATATCATGGTTAAAATCATATTTTAATTCATGATAAAAATCAACCAAGTCTCTTTTTCTCTTATGGAATAAATTTCTTTATCATGGTAAATCAATCCATGATTGATTTTATAAAATAAACCAATCCATGGTTTATTTTAATTTCCAACAAAAATAAACCATACCTTGGTTTATTATATATAAAAATTTATATCATTCATAATTTTATAAAACAAACCACACTTGGTTTATTTTATAAATTGAAACAAAAACTTGGTTCTCTCCCTTTGTTGTGGCCGGCCAAGCAAAGAGGATGGAGACCCTCTTTGGCCGGCCCATCCAAGCCACGCCCCAATGATTTAAACTTATTTAATTCATCTATTAAGTCTTCAAAAGACTTAGCCATTTTACGCTTCTGATGCGTCTCTGAAAAATTCATATTCGACTTATCGTTTGGCTTAACCAAACCTAATCTCTCTTGATTGGAAAATCTAATTTTCAACTCGTTTTAAATCTCTCGGATTACTCGTAGTGTGTGTGACTAAATAGGCTTTCGATTTATGTTGGTTGTCTATAATTAATCAATTATAGAACGATCATGAGTGGCACCTAGTAGTACATCATGATCCCCAATTAATCGAAAGATCAACGGTTGACCTCAGAAACAATTCTGAACCCCTTCAGCAGCTATAATGAATCGTGCCACATTCCCTTCACCATCTTATACCCACTTGGTTCAGGACATGGTCTATGTGTCTCAGTCCCCACTAGGCTGACTACGTCACACCTAGCCCAAGTAACGTTTTCTCGTCCTACGGAATCTAATTACTCTCATGTATTTAAGAGATTCATACTCTGAACATATCATGCTCTGGCCAGAGGCTTCGAGTAACAATCCGACGATAGGCCTTGGATATACATCTCCTCGCAAGGAGTGGTGAATCCTTTGTAAGTTGTTCAAACATCTTCGGGCACTTCGGCTTATACCCAATCATCCTTGGTCCACACCTCCTTGAAGATGCTTGCTTAAGATGTCAAAGTATAAGTCTCCATGACCAAGATGACTTGAACACCGCAAGTCAAAAGAACATCGCACTTAAGCTGCAGTAAGAACTTCACTGACATATCTATATGTAGACTACCATATGAAGTTTTACAGCCAGTCACTCCAATGAACTAGTTCTCTTAACTAGCATTCATGTTTATCTCCGGACATCTCAATGTCACCAGCTAGTGAGAATCAGCTGATTAAAGAATAACCCATGCTAGTCTCAACAGAATTGATAGTGTCCGTATTTATCAATTCATCGACTAGGGACAATTTCAATACTTCATAATTACACATGTAGAGATAATCACTAGTTGTGAATTCATCACAAATTCTCTCATGCTGAGAATTGTATTGCGGGCATTCAGTAAATGAGTATAAGATCTTAATCAAATACACAAGCATGTATACTCAAATAGTGAATATTCATTTATTAAAATAATTGATTACAATCATAAGGCGATTGCCTTAGGACACTTCTCTCATATCACTAACAAATCAAGAGTCCTTCTGATCGGTCTGGTGGCCGATCAGTAGCTGGCAGCTTTAATTCAAAAACGTTGTCAGAGTTCTGATTGTGTTCTGTTTCTCTTCTGATCACCACTGATATGTTCTGATGTTTTGATCTCCTGTTGATTTGCTGTTCTAATGAGCTGCTAAGTGTGCAGGTGAATCAGGTTTACACAAGAGTCAAATAGAGGCTTTTGCTACATCAGGTTTGGCAGGGATCCATCTCAGGTTGCAACGGATGCTGGCGCTGCTGGAGCTGCTGACTGGGGCTCGTCTGAGGGAAGCTCAGGGAGTCCAGGAGAGCTCAATGGTAGGTGAGCAGTTGTAGTTTAGCAGCTGGGAGCTGCAGGGAGGTGGCTGTGACCAGGCGATCAATGGGAGAGGCTTAAGGGCTTGGTAGCGATGAAGCCTCGGTAGAACACTTGATCACTTCTCTGGTTCTTGCGACAAGCTGCTTCTCCATCTGTTGTGCATCACTCTGAAGCAGCTGAAGCTTTGAGCGACATTGCATACTTGAGAGCTTGGAAGAAGAAACAAGGAGCTTGGCGAGTCCATCAGTAAGAAGACACGAAGTGGGAGTTCTTGCGTGAGATCTGTGCTGAGTGGAGCTCAGTGAGGAGTTCGCTTGTGTTCTTACTGTCCTAAGTGCTCTGTAAGCTTCTCTTGTGGTTCTTGTACTTATTTCCATTATTCGTTTGAACCCGCTGTGGAGAGGTTACTCCACCGAGAAGGAGGTTACATTTGATATCCGGATTTCCGGGGCTTGATCTGCTGACGATCAAGGGATCGCCCATCTCACGGGCACGCTAAGGAGTAGGGGCAAGTTATCCCCGAACCTTGTAAACCCTCCTTGTTAGCGTTTTTGGGTTGCTTTTCATTTTTGCAGTTCTACTCTGTTTTGCATTTCATCCGCTGTGCTACTAACCCTTAAAGTGCAGAAATCTGTTAAGTGAAAGCGATTTTTGTGTCTGGCTATATTCACCCCCCACCCCCCACTCTCTAGCCATCCAAGTTCCAACAAGTGGTATCAGAGCATGGGGCTCTGTTCAAGCGGCTTAACATCCGTGAGCTATCAACAATGGCTTTGAGTGAAGGACTTAGCACCACCCGACCTCTCTTCTTCGATGGATCCGATTTTCAATATTGGAGGTCTCGCATGGAATACTATTTCAAGAACGACATAGGTATGTTGGATCGAGAGAACCGATAGAGGGGGGGTGAATATCGGAAAGCGTTCGGATTTGAAATAGAGAAATTGCACAGCGGATGATTAAAAACAAACACGCAAACACAGTGATTTTTACTTGGTTCGGAGCCTAGACTCCAAGACCCACGGTCGTTGACCGTTTACTGCGGGCAATACTATAATCGTGCAATAACAGTTTACAGTATTGAATTACAAATGTAGCAAGTTAAACTTTTAAAAACAAAAAGCTCTTCTTTTACCGACGTCCGATGTAGGTTGTCTTTTTCGGAGTAGCGGGACGTCGTCGGCTCGAGTTGGGAGGTTTCCGGAGCGAGGCGCGAGAGCAGAAGAGCGTAGAAGCGTTGAATCAAGTGATTCTCTGAGCCTTGGGGTCGAGGGCCTTTATATAGCCCTGGGGGCGCCAATAACGTCGGGGGCCCCCCCCCACGTGTCAGTTGATCCGGTAGTTGCTCGGTCAGCTTCTAATCCCTTTACATTCGGGATTAGCTTTGACCGGGGCGCCCGGAGCGCTCGAGGCGCCCGTATTGATCGGGTCAAACTTTCATCTGTTGGCTTCGAGGGGAGCTGCTTCGGTAGTTGGCGCTGGGGGCGCCCGGAGCGCTGGGGGCGCCCGGAGCGCTGTCGAAGCCTGCTCTTGTTTTATGTGTTTTGTGTTCACCTTAGGGGCGCCCGGGACACTCCGGGCGCCCTGGTCAACTGTTGCCTCATTCATTTGAGGCTCTCTGAGCTGCAGACACTCGTTCCTTCGGTCCTGCATCCAGGGTTAGTCCAAAACACCATAAAACAATAAATTGTTAGTTTATACAGCCTTAGCTGTCTTGGTTCTGATTTTGGGTCTCCAAAATGGAGCCCTAGGTCGAACCGACGCCTACTGTTCCCTCGACGGGGAACCCGTCCTCACCTACTCCTCTCGGGAGAATGTACCTGATGCCAACCAGTCCTCTGGTTGGACTTTTGCCTGGAGGTCCTTTGCTAGGTCTTGGATACCGAGCTGTCCTTCGGCCGGTGCCTAGCATACCTTCGCTGGGGCTTTATATCCTGGCATTCCTTCGCCAGGTGCCTAGCAGTCCTTCGCTAGGGCTTTGTATCATGGCAATCCTTCGCCAGGTGCCTAGCATTCCTTCGCTAGGTCTTTGTATCATGGCATTCCTTCGCCAGGTGCCTAGCAGTCCTTCGCTAGGGCTTTGTATCCTGGCATTCCTTCGCCAGGTGCCTAGCTGTAACGCCCGCATTTTTTTTTTCATAAGCGACGTTACGTTAACATGCTTAGGGCATGTAGACATCATAAGGCAGCGGAATAACTTAACTTATACATGCCCTGTTACCATTCTTAACTTATTGACATGGGAACCTTAGCATATTAACTTTGAACTTAAGCATCATATCATGTCTTACATAACATCATATCATAAGGTTCCATGAGTCATCATTCAAACATATAAGTAACCAAGGTGAAGTTCTAGCATAAACAGTAAGCATATGGTTTCCTGGGCCAAGTCACTACTACACACATGCATTCTTGCCCTCCTGCTGCTTCCATCATTGTCCCCTTGAATGATCTGCGGTATAAGAAAATAAGACTATAAGCACACAGGCTTAGTAAGACTCTTTCCTACTCACAAAAACCATTCATCGTTCATCATCTCATAATGAGCACATGAAACTTTAACATACTTGGTGCTCTACTTAAAACATAACATCTTAAATCACTTTAGCATGGCATGCACATAAACATGGTAAACATTCTAAGCATGGCATGATACATGGCATAAACATAAACATAGTAAACATCCTGAGCATGGCATGATACATGGCATAAACATAAACATAGTGAACATCCTAAGCATAGCATGATACATGGCATAAACATAAACATAGTGAACATCCTAAGCATAGCATGATACATGGCATAAACATAAACATAGTAGACCTTCTAAGCATGGCATAATTCATGGCATAAACTTAAACATAGTAGACATTCTAAGCATGGCATAATTCTTATCATAGCATACACATGAACATAGTGAACATTCTTCCTATCATAACATATGAACATTTTCTTAACATTACCATGGCATAGATCATTTATTCTCATGCATATTTCTTAACATGAAGTGTAAGCATAAAATCTTATCCTCATAGCATAATGCATAACATGAATGGATGCATGAGTGAAATACATATACATAAGGGATGCTTAACTTTTAAAACATACTTTTAATTGCTTAAACATAATCATCATAACATCATTTGGGGTCCCCGGCTTGTACCACATACATACATCATAGCGCGCATCCCTAGCAAATCCGAGATCGCGAGCCCCAACCTACTAGGGTAAGGACAGCATAGTCGGTAGTCCCCGAACCGAGGCGTTCTTAAGGTGCCCATCCCTGTTGCACAGCTCCGGTAGTGCCAGAACCGTGGACAGCTTCGGTAGTCCAAAACCGGGGCGTTCTTAAGGTGCCCATCCCTTGGACCCATACTTCGGTCCGGTACAAGCCCATACATAAAGTAAAATACTTTTCATACTTCATCATTCATAAGACATTCATGGCATCTTTAACATAGCATAACTTGTTATGGCCCGGCCCGTCTACCGGCCCATTTACCGGTCCTCACAACCGTCGTACCGTCGACCATCGACCGTGCCGTTTAGCATATTTATGCCTTAAAGACATAAGCATCATCTTTCATTCATTCATCATTTTCATTCTTAGACATGGCATATGTACACATCATTCATAGAGCATGGCATACATACATATTATCCTAAAACATGGCATATCATTCATAAACATGGCATATCATTCATAAACATGGCATATCATTCATAAGCATGGCATATTATTTGTAAACATGGCATATCATTCATAAACATGGCATATCATTCGTAAACATGGCATATCATTCGTAAACATGGCATATCATTCGTAAACATTGCATATCATTCAAAAACATGGCATATCATTCGTAAACATGGCATATCATTCGTAAACATGGCATATCATTCGTAAACATGGCATATCATTCGTAAACATGACATATCATTCATAAACATGGCATATCATTCGTAAACATGGCATATCGTTCATAAACATGGTGCTTAAACCTTAGGGTTATGGTTAACATGATTTCTACCACATGCTTGATCCTATACATATAAATACCTTATGGTAGACATGTACCATCATTCTTTGAACCCTAACTCCACCCCAAACCCTAGATATCAAGCTTGGCCGAAACTTCCAAGGTGGAGTTCCATCAATTCCATAAACATGTAACATAGCATAAGGTAAAGGAATCACCATACATCATTTATGAGACCATAGGAAGTCATTGGGCTCATGATTAGGGTTAACCCTAACCTTTAGGCCACTTTCCTAGGGCTGGCCGAAACTTATAAGGCCATGGGGAGTATGGAAAAATTCCATTAAAATCCCCAATAACTCATAAACACTAATCGCATCTTACCATAGAGCCATTGGAGCCCTTACTTGAAATAAATCTTCACTTTTACCCTATTAACCCTTTTTGGCCAAAACTTGTAGAGTCCCAAGGCCATGTGAAAATTCACATAATCACCTTCCATCACCCTTATATCATGGCAACACATAAAACATATGCTTGAAGTTATAGACTCAACCCTAACCCTTGGGTCCTTGGGGTTGGCCGAAACATATAGGGCCTCTAGGGTACCCCAAAAATTCCCAAAAATTGTATTTAACATCTAAACATCATGAGAAAACATTAACCAACATTTTGGAGATTTTTAGCATCATTAAGGACCCTTAAATATTGTGGCCGAAACCCTAGGGTATCCTAGGGTACTCCAAAAATTCCCAAAAATTATACTTAACCTCTAAACATCATAAGGGAACATTAAATAGCATTATACAGATTTTTAGCATAATTTTAGATCTTAAAAACATGGTGGCCGAAACCCTTAAACATAAAGTTCTTGGTTTTCTTTCCTTTCAACATCAAATCCAAAAACCAACCACTATATCATACTAAAAATCATGAAAACATAAGGAACAATTATACCACAGGTGAGGGAGTCTTACCTTGGGATTTCTTGATTTTTAGACCTTAAAAGAGAAAGAACTTGTAGAACTCTTGACCCTTGATCCCTCCTTGCCCTTGTACTCTTGTAGAGACTTTAGATCTAGGAGATGGAACCTTGGTGGAAACTTTTCCAAGGGAAAAACCCTCTAGGAGTGGTCGGCTAGAATGAGGGAGGAAGAGAGGAGGAAATGCAATTGAAAGAAGAGAGAATGAAACTCCCAAACCCCCCTATTTATCATCCATTAAAGAGGTAAATGAAGAGTCTCTCCATGACTCTTCATCTTCTTCTTAATCTTAACTTATATCTACTTCATTTCCTCATAGAAATCCCTTGCTAGGTGAGTTGGTTAAGGCTTACATGGTTGTTCAAGAGGTCCAAGGTTTAATCTATGGCTCATGCACCTTTATTTTTATTTTATTTTTATTTCATTTATTTTATTATTTTTATTTCCTAAATTCTGAAAATCCCCCTAAAATTTCCCATAATTATGCGAATATTCCAAAATAAAATTCTTTTATATTTATATTAATTTTACCTAATTTATATTAATTTTACCTAATTAATACCCATTTTTAGAGCACATTTAAAGCTCATTGGTACTTAGTTTTCTCAATTTAAATGAGAAAACATGGATTTTCTAGGCCAAAGTTCTCCTTAATATTTCTAGGTCCCTTGGAAAATTATTTAAACATGCTTAATATTTTAAGTAAATATTAAGAGAATTTTTCGGGTCATTACAATCCCCCATACCTCGTGAAAGTTCGTCCTCGAACTTAGAATAACTCCGGGTATTTGCGCCTCATCTCGTCCTCGCGCTCTCAGGTAGCTTCTTCGAACCGTTGACTTTGCCATAGGACCTTGACTAAGGGCACTTCCTTACTCCTCAGCTTCTTGATTTCCCTGTCCAAAATCTGAATGGGTCTGCTCTCATAGCTTAGGTCCTCTTGCACTTGCACCGTCTGTGGCTCGATCACTTGGTCCATATTTGGGATACACTTTTTCAGCAGGGACACATGGAATACGTTATGGATAGCTGACATCTCTGGAGGCAGCTCCAGCTCATATGCCACCTTACCGACTCTTTTCAGAATCAGGTACGGCACCACATAACGTGGACTTAGCTTTCCTTTCCTCCCGAACCTTGTCACTCCCTTCATAAGAGCCACTTTCAGAAACACCCAATCTCCCATGTTAAACTCCCAGAAATGTGAAGTGATGCGACCATTCCCATCTGAGATGATGGTCTTAGGCACTCCATGAAGTCTGATTACCTCCTTAGCATATAATTGAGCCAGTTGCTCAATCAAATAAGTCATCTTGATAGCTAAGAAGTGAGCAGACCTCGTCAACCTGTCCACAATTACCCATACTGCATCATATCCATTTGTAGTCTCGGGAAGTCCCTAAATAAAATCCATAGAGATATCTTCCCATTTCCATTTCGGAATTGGGAGTGGCTGCGGAGCTCCTCCGGGTCGCTGGTGTTCTACTTTCACTCATTGGCATGTCAGGCAAGTACTAACATGCCGAGCCACATCACCCTTCATACCGGACCACCAGAACTTCTCCTTCAGGTCTTGATACATTTTGGTGGATCCTGGATGCATCGAGTAAGGGGTTCCGTGAGCTTCTATTAATATTTCTCTCCGCAGCTCCGGAGCATTAGGGATACATAGACGATCCCTAGGGTAGAGTACTCCCCTGTTGGCGATATGAACACCATCATCCTTTCCTTCTAGGATCTCCTGCCTAATTCTTTGAAGACTCGGATTACTATTTTGTTTTTCTAGTATGTCCTCGAACAGCATCGGTGCCATTGTCATGGTAGAAAGCCGTCCGGAGATAACCTCGACTCCAAAATTAATAATTTCTCCCTCGAGTTGTCGGGGTAACATAGATATGGACATCAAGGTGGCACTTGACTTTCGGCTAAGTGCCTCGGCCACTTTGTTTGCCTTCCCTGGATGGTAGAAGATCTCGCAGTCATAGTTCTTCACCAACTCAAGCCATCGGCGTTGTCTCATATTCAGGTCTTTCTGAGTGAAGAAGTATCGCAGACTCTGGTGGTCTGTATAAATCTTACACTGTGCTCCATATAGATAATGCCTCTATCTCTTAAGAGCGAAACCACCGTAGCCAATTCCAGATCGTGAGTGGGGGTAGTTCTGCTCATTTTCCTTGAGTTTCCTGGAGGCGTAAGCAATGACCTTACCACTCTGCCTAAGTACAGCTCCAAGTCCTAGCTTGGAAGCATCGCTGTATATGTCGAAATTCTGATTATCTCCTCGCCATATAATTGGCTAATGTCATTATTAACTCCATGATATAATTATATGCATATATCATAATTATATACTTATTTTAATTATGGGTAAACCTAATAATAGTATGCTTCTGAAATATTAGTTCTCAGCCCGAGTTATGAATTATATTAGTTGTATGATTATTATAGAATGGGTGAGATCCTACTTATTATATTACCATAAAATAACTTAAGGTAGTCTTATATATTATATCTAAGATATCAGTGACTCATAACCTATAATAAGTGTTATCATAATTAGAACCCTACCCTATGCGTCCCTACCTAAGTTATACCATATGACCTATACCATTAATTATATCAGTATTAATATCATGGAACTAATATTTTACGTTAACATAGGTGAGAGTGTTATAATCTCCTGTGGGTAGGCTATCAGAAAATTTTCTACATGTGGCTTTATTATAGATCATACATAATATCATAAATTATAGTTTTTTTCTACCCCTATGTTATTCTAAATATTTAATTCCTAAAATAAGATAAAGTATCATTCGTCGTTATATATCGTAATGTACTTTTCATCATAAATATCGTTTATACTGGCATACCTTAAAATCATAAGACATCTTCCTACTATAAGACATGTAAAGAGGTACTTACTTGAAAGCTGCAGGAAGAGGGCTTGATGTGTGTGTAGTGAGATGGTTACTGCTCTGATACCAACCTGTAACGCCCGCTTTTTTTTTTCATAAGCGGCATTACGTTAACATGCTTAGGGCATGTAGACATCATAAGGCAGCGGAATAACTTAACTCATACATGCCCTGTTACCATTATTAACTTATTGACATGGGAACCTTAGCATATTAACTTTGAACTTAAGCATCATATCATGTCTTACATAACATCATATCATAAGGTTCCATGAGTCATCATTCAAACATATAAGTAACCAAGGTGAAGTTCTAGCATAAACAGTAAGCATATGGCTTCCTGGGCCAAGTCACTACTACACACATACGTTCTTGCCCTCCTGCTGCTTCCATCATTGTCCCCTTGAATGATCTGCGGTATAAGGAAATAAGACTATAAGCACACAGGCTTAGTAAGACTCTTTCCTACTCACAAAAACCATTCATCGTTCATCATCTCATAATGAGCACATGAAACTTTAACATACTTGGTGCTCTACTTAAAACATAACATCTTAAATCACTTTAGCATGGCATGCACATAAACATGGTAAACATTCTAAGCATGGCATGATACATGACATAAACATAAACATAGTAAACATCCTGAGCATGACATGAAACATGGCATAAACATAAACATAGTGAACATCCTAAGCATAGCATGATACATGGCATAAACATAAACATAGTGAACATCCTAAGCATAGCATGATACATGGCATAAACATGAACATAGTAGACCTTCTAAGCATGGCATAATTTATGGCATAAACATAAACATAGTAGACATTCTAAGCATGGCATAATTCTTATCATAGCATAAACATGAACATAGTGAACATTCTTCCTATCATAACATATGAACATCTTCTTAACATTACCATGGCATAGATCATTTATTCTCATGCATATTTCTTAACATGAAGCGTAAGCATAAAATCTTATCCTCATAGCATAATGCATAACATGAATGGATGCATGAGTGGAATGCATATACATAAGGGATGCTTAACTTTTAAAAAATACTTTTAATTGTTTAAACATAATCATCATAACATCATTTGGGGTCCCCGGCTTGTACCACATACATACATCATAGCGCGCATCCCTAGCAAGTTCGAGGTCGCGAGCCCCAACCTACTAGGGTAAGGACAGCATAGTCGGTAGTCCCCGAGCCGAGGCGTTCTTAAGGTGCCCATCCCTGTTGCACAGCTCCGGTAGTGCCAGAACCGTGGACAGCTTCGGTAGTCCAAAATCAGGGCGTTCTTAAGGTGCCCATCCTTGGACCCATACTTCGGTCCGGTACAAGCCCATACATAAAGTAAAATACTTTTCATACTTCATCATTCATAAGACATTCATGGCATCTTTAACATAGCATAACTTGTTACGGCCCGGCCCGTCTACCGGCCCATTTACCGGTCCTCACGACCGTCGTACCGTCGACCATCGACCGTGCCGTTTAGCATATTTATGCCTTAAAGACATAAGCATCATCTTTCATTCATTCATCATACTTAAACTTCATTCATCATTTTCATTCTTAGACATGGCATATGTACACATCATTCATAGAGCATGGCATACATACATATTATCCTAAAACATGGCATATCATTCATAAACATGGCATATCATTCATAAACATGGCATATCATTCATAAGCATGGCATATCATTTTTAAACATGGCATATCATTCGTAAACATGGCATATCATTCATAAACATGAACATATAAACATGGCATATCATTCATAAGCATGGCATATCATTCATAAACAGGCAATCATCGTAAACATGGCATATCATTCATAAACATGGCATATCATTCGTAAACATGGCATATCATTCGTAAACATGGCATATCATTCTTAAACATGGCATATCATTCATAAACATGGCATATCATTCATAAACATGGCATATCATTCGTAAACATGGCATATCATTCATAAACATGACATATCATTCGTAAACATGGCATATCGTTCATAAACATGGTGCTTAAACCTTAGGGTTATGGTTAACATGATTTCTACTACATGCTTGATCCTATACATATAAATACCTTATGGTAGACATGTACCATCATTCTTTGAACCCTAACTCCACCCCAAACCCTAGATATCAAGCTTGGCCAAAACTTCCAAGGTGGAGTTCCATCAATTCCATAAACATGTAACATAGCATAAGGTAAAGGAATCACCATACATCATTTATGAGACCATAGGAAGTCATTGGGCTCATGATTAGGGTTAACCCTAACCTTTAGGCCACTTTCCTAGGGCTGGCCGAAACTTATAAGGCCATGGGGAGTATGGAAAAATTCCATTAAAATCCCCAATAACTCATAAACACTAATCGCATCTTACCATAGAGCCATTGGAGCCCTTACTTGTAATAAATCTTCACTTTTACCCTATTAACCCTTTTTGGCCGAAACTTGTAGAGTCCCAAGGCCATGTGAAAATTCACATAATCACCTTCCATCACCCTTATATCATGGCAACACATAAAACATATGCTTGAAGTTAAAGACTCAACCCTAACCCTTGGGTCCTTGGGGTTGGCCGAAACAAATAGGGCCTCTAGGGTACCCCAAAAATTCCCAAAAATTGTATTTAACATCTAAACATCATGATAAAACATTAACCAACATTTTGGAGATTTTTAGCATCATTAAGGACCCTTAAATATTGTGGCCGAAACCCTAGGGTATCCTAGGGTGCTTACCTTGTCTCTTTCATGTTGGCCGAATCCTAGGGTATCCTAGGGTGCTCCAAAAATTCTCAAAAATTATACTTAACCTCTAAACATCATAAGGGAACATTAAATAGCATTATACAGATTTTTAGCATAATTTTAGATCTTAAAAACATGGTGGCCGAAACCCTTAAACATAAAGTTCTTGGTTTTCTTTCCTTTCAACATCAAATCCAAAAACCAACCACTATATCATACTAAAAATCATGAAATTCATAAGGAAACTATTATACCACAGGTGAGGGAGTCTTACCTTGGGATTTCTTGATTTTTAGACCTTAAAATAGAAAGAACTTGTAGAACTCTTGACCCTTGATCCCTACTTGCCCTTGTACTCTTGTAGAGACTTTAGATCTAGGAGATGGAACCTTGGTGGAAACTTTTCCAAGGGAAAAACCCTCTAGGAGTGGTCGGCTAGAATGAGGGAGGAAGAGAGGAGGAAATGCAATTGAAAGAAGAGAGAATGAAACTCCCAAACCCCCTATTTATCATCCATTAAAGAGGTAAATGAAGAGTCTCTCCATGACTCTTCATCTTCTTCTTAATCTTAACTTATATCTACTTCATTTCCTCATAGAAATCCCTTGCTAGGTGAGTTGGTTAAGGCTTACATGGTTGTACAAGAGGTCCAAGGTTCAATCCTTGGCTCATGCACCTTTATTTTTATTTTATTTTTATTTCATTTATTTTATTATTTTTATTTCCTAAATTCCGAAAATCCCCCTAAAATCACCCATAATTATGTGAATATTCCAAAATAAAATTATTTTATATTTATATTAATTTTACCTAATTTATATTAATTTTACCTAATTAATACCCATTTTTATAGCCCATTTAAAGCTCATTGGTACTTAGTTTTCTCAATTTAAATGAGAAAACATGGATTTTCTAGGTCAAAGTTCTCCTTAATATTTCTAGGTCCCTTGGAAAATTATTTAAACATGCTTAATATTTTAAGAAAATATTAAGAGAATTTTCGGGTCGTTACACTAGCAGCCCTTCGCTAGGACTTTGTTTCTTGGCAGTCCTTCGCCAGGTGCCTAGCAGTCCTTCGCTAGGACTTTGTTTCCTGCACACTTAATGAGCATATTATACAACAAATAACACTTAACTTTGAATCCTTTGCCAATATCAAAACAAGGTTTGATATGGTGCTTCCTGCACCAACAATCTCTCCCTTTTTAATTTATGGCAACACAATTCAAAGTTAAGTATAAACATATAACAGTTAAGAAATGAAGGAGTATGAACAGTATATAAGCGTAGAAATAAAATTTTTTATACTCCTCCTAAAACCCTGAATACTTGTGTTATAAAACCCTTGTGTTATAAAACCCTTAACCTTGACCTTTCCTCCCCCTTTGACATATATCAATAACATACATGGGCGAACAAGGTATCTAATAGGGAGTTTTGAGTTTTACCAAAATAAATTTAAGTAAGGGAGTTTAAAAACATAGTTTTCAAGAAAAACTTTAAGTAATGGATTTTAAAAAAAAATGATGTTCAAAGTAATAGATGTTTTGAAAATACATGAAGCTCCCCCTTAATGTGACAACTCTTCTCCTTATAAAAAAACTTGCAAAAACTTGTAACATAGTTTTCAAGAAAAACTTAGCAGTAACTTACTTAGCTAATATTTTGGAAACTGGTTTTCCTTTTAAAAAAAAGGTTCAACATTTGCACTCATAGAAAAATTTCCTTGGAACATATTTTGTGCATTAAAAACCATTTTTACTTGGAAAAATCTTTAAATAGACAAGTTTTTGCTGAAACATAGATTTTTGCTTAGAAACATTTGTCAAAAATTTCAAAGGTTTTTTGCTCAGACAAACCTTGTTTACTAAGAAAGATTTTACTTAGAAATATTTTCAAAATAAATGTACTTAGTGCCTTAGAGGTTTTGAAAGTACTTTGAAGATGCTTAGACCAATTTTAAAGCACTTAAAAATCCTTAGTGAAAACAAGATAAAATTTAAAATTTTCTCTCTCCTGGCCATATGTCAATAAGAAACTTTTTGAAAGAAGATTTTAAAAAAAATGTGTGTATCAGAGCTTATGAGTTTTGAAAATATAAAAAATACTTAGTATTAATTCTGAAAGCACACAACTTAAAATTGCACCAAAAAAACTCCGCTTTGAAAGATATTGTGCAATTTTAGAAAAAAAATTTGTATTTGTAGTCAAGTCTTTAGGAAAATTCACGTACTTTAGAACACTATTGCTTTAGAAAGGTATTAGTACTTTTGAACACATTTTCATTTTGAAAAAATAGAAGTACTTTTAAAAGATATCATGCAATTTTTTAAAAATATAAGTACTTTTAAACATAATATTTTAAAAGAATTTAATGTTATTTTGAGATCATGATACTTTACTTGGTTTCTTTTTCAGTCTGACACAATCCTAGGAAATCTTGTTAACTACAAGATATTTCCCTAAGTGTCCTGGAAAATTTTCCAATGCCAAGTATTATTTTTTAAGGTATAAAAAATAGTTTTATAAGCCACAAAAACATTTTAAAATAATATTTTGTAAGACAAATTACTTTATGTTTTCGACACAATTTTGAAAATATAGTGTATGAAAAACATATTATTTAGAAATGTTTAATAACTCTTTTAATTTGACCTCCCCCTAAATTTGAAGCAGTCCTTGGAAGCTTGTTGACCACAAGTATTCTTCCTCTGAGTCTTTAGGGTTCAGTTCAGATCAAAAGAAATTTATCTAACAATTCCAAAACAAAAAAACATTTCAGAAATTCTTCTTTTGACTCAAACTCCCCTTAAAATTTGACACATCCTAGGAGTCCTTGTAGATCATGAAGTGGACCTTCCTCTGTGTCTTTAGGGTTTATCAAAAGAATAATTTTGAATAACCTTCTGAGTATGATAACTTTCAAGGAGATAAATTTTGAAGACATGATTTGGAATGATAGCACAGTTCTCGAAAAATATTTTGAAATAATAATAATTTTTTTTAAAGATATTTTGAAATGATAATAATTTTTCAAAGAGATAGTAATAAACGAGGGTTTTTGAATAAATTTAAATTTTTTCGAAAAAAAAGAAACTCCCCCTGTATCCGACACAGTCTGATTTTTATCTAAGTTTCTTAAGGGACTTCAGTGTTGACCAGGTTGACTAGGGTTTGACTATATTGACCAAGGTTAACTCAGTTTACTAAGTTTGACCAATTAATAACTAAATCAAACAAACCTTAAATTCTATTTAAAATGTGTCTATTGTAATATTTAACATGAGATTCACTATTTTGGAAAAAATAGGGTACAGTAAACTAAATTAATTTGCAAAATAGAGATAATTTTGAATAACTTTTGCACACCTTTTTATTTAAAAGGATAGTGAATTATGCTTTTAGGTCCTAGATGTCTCACCCAGTTCTACGTGGTCAAACATGTTAACCTTATGGGTTGTGTGAGACAAATATTTAATTTTTAAAAAAATGGTTAATTTTGAAAAAGTTAGATTAATTTTTGAAAAGCAATTGTTTTTATTTTGAAAAGAGTGTTTAAATCTACAACTAACTGAAGATTTGTGTTAGATTCGAATTTGACAGAGACTAATTTGAATTTGAATTTCAAAGATTGGCTTCCAAGTCTTGGCGAGGCACTAGGCCTTCTTTGGCCGTAGTCTTATTGGATCATCAACCTTTTCCTTGACAAAGCCTTTCAATGAAATTTCATTTTCAAAATTAATCATTGAGAAAATTCTGGTCCAACTAGTTTGGGTCTTGGATCGTAGCTTCGGCTAGTTTCACCAGTCTAAACAGACCAAGTAGAGTATACTTGACCTTATTAGAATTGGCTTCCCTAATGTACTATCATCTCACCTCCTCCCAATACTATATGTCAAATTTCAGTTAATTGGTTCAGTCCTTAAACTAATCAATCCTAAGTCTAAGAAAAAAAAAAACAAGCAAACATGACAAAAAAATGATCTAAGTTATATCATAATTGAAATAATACTTTGGGTTCTTAAAATCAGCATGGTTGTGAAATAAGTTTTCTAACGTATTAACCCTTAACTAATTTATATGAATTAATCAAGTTATTTGAGATAAATAATGGATTTTCAAATATTGAAAACATATCTTTCCCGATCGTTTGTCCAATACTCTTGTAATGATCACGAGCTAATCGGACCAGTTTGGGTCGATCTCCCTTATTGTCTTCTGATTCAGAGTCTGAGTTGGACCCAGGTACAGGTTGAAGCTTCTTCTTTAGAGTTTTCCCTGCACTTGAATTATAACCTTCCTCGACCATTATAGTATCAGTCTGATTATATAATTGTAATTTTGAAAACAAATTCAAAATTGGTTACCATTTTTGTCTCAGTTCACTTTGTCGTCTGATTCTGGTTCGACTTTGGATTCGGTTCAGACTCTGACTCGGGCTGTTTGTGCTTGGACTGAAAGGCCAAGATAACTTAC
>JAGFNQ010001050.1:0-63008 GCA_024364735.1 Boesenbergia rotunda
CAAATGAATTGAAAGTGTGACAACCCCACCACTTTCAAGTAATTAAGTGCAATAAAGTATTAAAAGAAATTCTTCTTTTTACCGACGTCCGGAGTAGGTCGACTCTTTCGGGGCAGCGGGACGTCGTCGGCTCGAAGTGTAGCGTTTCCGGAGTAAGGCGCGAGCGTAGAAGAACTTGAAAGCTTTGGAAGAAGTGTTGGTTTGAACCTTGGTCGAGGGGCTCTATTTATAGCCCTGGGGGCGCCCGAAACGTCCGGGGCGCCCCTCTGCGTGGCTGCCGATCCGCACCCTCTCGGTCAAGCACTTGATCTCTTTATCTTCGGGATCACCTTTGACTGGGGCGCCCGACGCGCGCGGGCGCCCGCTTTGACCGGTCAAAGCCATATCTCCTTGGCTTCGCGAGGGTGAGCTTCGGCAGTTGGCAGTGAGGTGGCACAGGGGGCGCCCGAGACATGCGGGGCGCCCGACCCGCGCGCTGTCGGGGCGTTTACCTCTCTGCTGACTTTGGGTTGACTCTGGGGCGCCCGACACATCCGGGGCGCCCTGCTCAGCTACGGCCTCACTCTTTGAGGCTCTCTGAGCTGCAGAATCATAGTCCTTTGGTCCTGCATCCAGGGTTAGTCCAAAACAAGGCTAGCACAATTTTATATGGACTAAAATAAGATACAATTCTAAGTTAATTAGATCCTGTCTCCCAGACCAGGATCTAACCAGGACTCAACTTAGATCACCTAAATGGGTCTAAGTTGGACCGCGCCTAAAGTCCAAGATTGGACTCGTCCTCACTGGGTCGCTCCTCCAGTGACTTACCTTACTTACCCATTGTGCAGCTCTGCTTGACTTCTTGACCCTACCAGGACTTCCTGCCAAGGCTCAACCACCTTGGTCTTCCTGCCAAGTCTCAACCAACTTGGTCTTCAGCCAGTTGTCAGGTCCCGCGGACCCAACTGGACTTTCCGCCAGGACTCAACCATCCTGGACTTCAGCCTGGTGTCTGGTCCTAAGTCTTTCAACTCTGCACACTTGGTAAAGAGGTTAAACACACACAACCCTAACTTTAACCACTTTGTCATACATCAAAACCCGAGTTTGACCGTCAGTGCAAACTGCACCAACACCTACACTTTCTGGCAGATAAGCATACTCTAAATGTTTTGGCAATGGTTTCAACTCTAACTTTGACTGCTCGGTAGGTATGGGTGGTCCCGGGGGCTCAGTGCAATCTCCTACACTCTTACACCTATCCTCTAAATCTCCTGAAATGTCAATCAATGTAGGTGATCCCTGGGGCTCAGTGCAATCCCCTACACCTAAAGAATCATCTCCAACTGCAAATGAATCAGATACAACCTCCCACTCAGCTGCCTCTGTAGCTAATACCTCCTCTGCCTCATCTGAACTAGAATATCCTCTCTGAATATCAAGTGAAACATTTTCAGCAAATAACTCGGCCTCAACAACTTCATCTAAAATACCCATGCTAATGATAGAAGGATCCTCTCTAGGGTGCTGTGGGAAGGATAAAGGGACCCATGGTTCCTACACTTGAGCTGAAATCTTTGGAAATGGATCTTGAGCAAGGATTTAGGTAGGTATAGCTGCTGTAGGTGCCCTGATTTTGCTAATTTCTTCTTCTTCTTCCACCAAAATTGCAAGATCAATTGAAGGACTTAAGCTTGAACTAGGGTCACTTTCAACTGATGTAGAAGCCATTTCAGGGCTATTCTGAAATGGAAAATAAGTTGCTGAACATTTTTCAGAAAAATCAGCCCTTGGAGTGTTTAGACTTGAAACAACTTCCTCACTCCTCAAAGTTATCGCACAATCATTCCCCTTAGGATTAGGAGTAGCTTGAGAAGGTAATTGTCCCGATCTTTGGGCTTGCATTAGGTTCATTCCACTTGCTATTTGTCCAATGTATCTTTCAATGTTTTGAAGTGGACTCATTCTTTTGTTGCCTTTGTTGTTGTAAAATCTACTGTTGTTGAATGATTTGTTGAAACATCTCCTCAAGCCTTTGTTGTTGTGCATCAAACCCACTAGAGTCCTCAGAGTCTCCTTGATTAGTATGAAATTCTTGTTGGTCTTGAAATGAAGCATTGGGTTGCTGAAAATCATAAGTAGGCTGTGAATCTTGAAAATTCTATTGTTGGGGCTGATAAAATGATTGATTGGGTTGTTGAAATTGCTGAAAGTTTGCTTGATAACAAGGTGAAAATTGCTGGGAGTTGTTGCTCTGAAAATTTTGAAGTTGGGGCTGAATTTGTTGATTCGAAAACTGAAATTGTTGGGGCTGAAAACTCTGATTTTCAAACTGAAAATTTTGACTTTGAAACTGGAAATCATGATTTGAAGGCTGTGACTGATGAAAAGATTGCTGAAAATTCTGAATGGGTTGAAATTCTTGGTGAAATTGTTGAAGTTGAGGCTGAAAGGTCTGGTTACTTTGCTGAAATTGTTGATAAGGCTGTTGGAAATTCTAAATTGGTTGAAATCCTTGTTGGTTTTGTTGGTAAGGCTGAAAAAACTGAGTATCTTGCTGAAATTGTGAATAGAGTTGCTGAAAATTCTGAAAATGCTGTTGAGAATTCTGAAAATACTGATGAGTCATGGTCATAAATCGAACAAAATGGCAGCAAATGTATATAGAATGATAAAGCAAATGAAATAGAATCAAAGAATATGAAAATAAGCACAAGCTCAAATTAAACAAACTCAACTAGTATATTCCCGGGCAACGGCGCAAAAAATTTGATGACTGCCCAATATCAAGTGTCACGAATGAGCCTCAAATTTAGATATTTATAAGTTGAAAACCCTTAGCTCACAAAATTAAAATGTAATACACGGCCTCAAGTCATATTTTTCCAAGGACTAGTTAAGAGTGTTTAATTCAAGCTTGAATGTGTCGTTTATTGTTTTGGGGTTTTCTAGTAAAATGGGAGGGTTTTGCGATAAGGAATGAAATAACAATTCGAAACGAAATATACTAACTAAGCAGAAATGAATTAGGAAATTATGGAAACTAAACTTAACCTATTTGACAACTAAGCAATTAAATTCAAACAAAGACATTGAAATTTAAGAACTAATTGCAGGGAAATAATTGCAGAAAACTAATTGCAGGAAACTAATTGCAGAATAATGAAAACTAGAACAAAACATTGCTTAAGAACTTGACTTGAAGTGTAGAGGAAACAAACTAAGCAACTTGAAGAAATAAGAGCTTGAAACCAAAATTATCCTAAATTTGAACATCAAATCAGCTCATTATCAAGACTTCCCTTTGCCATCACACAAAAGTTGAGTTCGAAACCCTCTAGCTCAAAAATCAGCGAAGAAAAGCTCCCTAGATCAGTTTGCATTAGATCTGATGTATACTGCCCTTCCTGATCGGCCACGGGACCGATCAGGCCTTCTGCTGATCGGATTGGAAACCGATCAGGAACTCTGCTGATCGATCTGAAGACTGATCAGTAGTGTCTGTCCGATCAATTGGTCCAATCAGTAGCTGAAATCATTCATGATCTCCTCCTCTTTGATACGCCGAATGTCGATCTCGCTCAGATACTCTCAGTAACCTTCGGAGAACCCCTCCAAAGGTTCTGATGGCTCCGGACGAAGAGAAAATCAGCGATCAACGGAATCGACAGTGGGAAGAGCATCGGGCGAAACCCTCACCTACACTCCTTCAGCTGCGAGATTTCGTTAACAAATTGAACAAGAAACTACCTCGATGATCTAAAATTCTGGAAACAAACAAATCTGGTGTTGGTCGCGCGATCGGAGAAGAAAACAGCAAAGAAATCGATGAAGAACTGACGAAGAACAGAGAAGACTCGCGATCTGGCGACGACAGAGCTTGGCGGAGAAGAAGTTTGATTTAAATTATCCTATTTGAAATTGGACGGCTGTGATCATCCTCGCCTCATCCAACGGTCGGATCAAGTCAGATCAAGCCCAAACTCTCCAAATCTCCATCAATGGTCAGGATCTGCTCCTCCTCAGCTTGGATCGTTCAGATCTACAATGGATGGCTCAGATCTCACTGCCTCTTAAATGGATGGTTTAGACCCTCTCGAGCTTGATTCAACGGTCAAATGGCCTCTGATTGGGGCCAAAACTTCATATCTTGATCTGTGGTCTAGATTAACTCTAACTTGAGCTCAGATTGGTCAGAAAATGATAGATGGCTCAGATCTCGCCATTTCTTGATTGGACGACCCATATTCACCCTTCTCTTGATACTCTTGATTGAAGCCAAGACTAACTCAAGTTTGATCCAATCTGAACTAGGTCCATGATCATTCGATGCCTACAAAATTAGATTCAAATTTAATGCCAAAATATCTCAAATATACAAAGATTTGAATCAAAAGCTAAAATAGCAATAATTCATGGAACCTCATATAAATACAAACTTAAGCATATAAAAAGGGATCAAAACATGGATTTGAGAGCCTAAATTGATCAACAAAATAGTAGTTATCAGACACTCTGACTTGAAGTGTCACTTTTTGTTACATTCGAAGCAAGTAATGTTGGTCTTACTCTTCGAGCTTGTTGAAGGTTCTGCTGAATCTTCCTTTCTTTGGCTTGATTTCTTCTTGCTCATTTGGTACTTTAGTTCTTTGTAGTAATCTCAAGCTAGCCGAACCAACTTGGGTCGATCGCCTTCACTATCTTCTGATTCCGAGTCTAAGTCGGACTAGGGTGCTGGTTAAGGCTTCTTTTTGGGAGCTTTTCCTTGAGATTTTCCTGCAACAAAAGCTATACCTTTCTCGATCAAGGTAGTGTTAGTCTGTTCGTGCAGTTCCAATTTAGAAAAGAGCTCATCTAGCTTAATTTCAAATAAATTCCTTGAAACTTTGTAGGCATCCACCATAGACGCCCACAGTGAGTTTCTAGAAAAAGAATTTAAAGTATACCTTATTAGGTCATGGTTTTCAACCTTGTGACCTATCATGTGCAATCCGTTCATTAGCTCCTGGATTCTAGTGTGGAGTTAGGTTGCAGTCTCACCGTCATGCATCTTGATTGTGTAGAGTCTGTTAAGCAACACATCTCTTTTGCTGATCCTCGTGTCAGAAGTACCTTCATACAACTCGATCAGCTTGTTCCAAAGCTCCTTCGCGCTGTTGAAGGGTCCTACCCTGTTCAGCTCCTCTTTTGTTAAGCCGCATTGCAAAGTTTGGGTCGCATTTGCATCAACCTCAATTTTCTTCTTCAGTGTGTCATCCCACTCGGTATAATGTTGCACCACACCTTGTGCATTTTTAGGAATTTCTAGCCCAGACTGGATAATTATCCACATGTCCACCTGAGTTTTTAGGTGGACTTCCATCCTACTTTTCCAGTAGGAGAAATCTTCTCCACTGAAAAGCAGGGGTCTGGCGATGTTGTATCCCTCTTGCATGGCCATTAAACTTTTAACTGAAAAAGAAGAAAAAGAAAACTCGTTCCAAGACTAAGTCTTGGATTAGTAGTGCTAGAAGAATATTAATCACGGAAATAAAAATCGAGTGGTGTTACACCAACCTCGATTAACGAAAAAAATTCGAGAGAAAAAAAATTTAAACTTGAAAAAATCTGAAAAAAATTCTCAAACTGGTGGTTGCACCAAGTTTGAGCCACCCGCTCTGATACCACTTGTGGGATCGGATTGAAACGATAGAGGGGTGTGAATATCGTTTGAAAACTTTTTCGAAAAGCGAAGAGTAATTGCACAGCGAAAAATAAAAACCAATCGCTAACACGATTTGTTTTTACTTGGTTCAGAGTCACGGTCGGCTCCTACTCCAAGGCCCACGGTCCTTGACCATTTATGATGGATAATTCTATATTTTCATAAAAGATTACAAGTCGAGAGTACAAATATAGAATTGAAAAGTATTTACAGCACTTAACAAAATTAGCTTTTATCGACGACCGGAGAGGTTGGAAGTTTTTGGAGCAGCGGGTCGTCGTCAGTGCTTGAATCACGAGTACGGAACTTGTCAGAGCGGAGCGCTTGAGCGTAGGAGTTGAAAGTAATTGATGTGGAAGCCTTGGGGGTGAACCCCCTTTTATAGTAGTCAATGGGGCGCCTGTGTTGAAGGGGCGCCTAACACGTGGCCTATCATGCGTGAACTCCAATCCGTAGACTCGGCCAGCGCTTATCCCTTCAACTAGGGCGCCTGAGATGACTGGGGCGCCTGTGTTAACACAGGTGCCTCAATAACTTGGTCCAGAGGTAGTTTGCTTCGAATGCTTGGAGTAGCCTTGCACTGGGGCGCCTGTCTCATCATAGGCGCCAGCCCAGTGAGGCACCTCACTCCATTGAGGCACATAAATGCAGAAACTTCATCCCTTCATTCCTGCAACCAGGGTTAGTTCCAAAGACATACAAAGCATACAAAAGATAAGTTTAGAGCGTTATGTACAGCCTGAGCTGTCTTGGTTCTGACTTTGTGTCTCCCAAATGGAGCCCTAGGTCGAACCGATGCCTAATGTTCCCTGCTACGTGGAATGTGTCCTCACCTACTCGTCTCGGGAGAATTTACCTTTTTGCCAACCATCTCCTCCAGTTGGACTTTTGCCCAACTTCACTCACCAGGTCTTCGTGCCCAGTCCTCGACCAGGTCTTCGTGTCCAGCTTCACTCACCAGGTCTTCGGTGCCCAGTCCTCGACCAAGTCTTCGTGCCCAGCTTCACTCACCAGGTCTTCGGTGCCCAGTCCTCGACCAAGTCTTCGTGCCCAGCTTCACTCACCAGGTCTTCGTGCCCAACCTTACATCAGGACTTTGTTGCCCAGCCCGCGGCCAGGACTTAGTACCCAATTCATAGAACCAGGACTTAGTGCCTAGTGTACCTAGGACTTTCCTGCACACTTAATAAGCTTGTTAGATCACAACCAAATCTTAACTTCTGAACCCTTTGCCATTATCAAAACATAGGTTCGACGTTGGTACTTCCGGCACCAACAGGACTTTCCTGCACACTTGGTAAATCCATTAGATAACAATACAAACTTAACTTCGAACCCTTTGCCATTACCAAAACCAGGCTCGATCTGGTGCTTTCGAAACCAACAATCTCCCCTTTTTGATTTATGGCAACACCATTCGAAAGTTAAGTTAACAATAGAAAACAAATTCATGATAGTTATGTACTGGAAAGAAAGAACAAATAGATTTTCTACTCTCCCCCTTAATTAGTTCTCTCCCCTTTTTTCTTAGAAATATTTTCAATATTTTTGAAAAACCTAGCAAAAATTAGAAACATTGCATAAAACTTTTTTTAATTTGAAAATCTCTCCCTGAAGCTTTTGAAAATATATAATTTTTCTATTTTGAAAGTTTTTCCAAAAAGATTTTGAAAACTTCTGAGTAAAGGAAATTTTTGAGAAAAATAAATTTTGAAAGTTTCTAACTTAAAGTTTTTCTCCAACAGAATTTTCTGAAACGAGTAGCATTTTCTCAAAAAACTTTTTAGGAAATAAAATTTTCTTTTTCAAAAAAAATTTGAGTAACAAATTAAACTAAAAAATTATTTTGAGGGGAAAAAATTATTTTAACTTGACTTTTTCGAAACTTGACCTTTTTCGAACACAATGATTTTGAGAGTAAAATAATTTTGAAACTTGACTTTTTCGAAAACAAAGATTTTGACTTTTTCAAAAACAAAGAAAAATAATTTTATCTTGACTTGGGAAAAATAATTTTAACTTGACAAAGAAAAATAATTTTACCTTGACTTGGGAAAAATAATTTTAATTTGACTTTTTCTTCTCTCCCCCTTTGCTATATATAAAAAAAAGGTAAAAAGACATGTTTGGCATGAAAGAATAGTTATGTATCAGAGCCTATTTGCTTTATAAAAATAATGAAGGAAACTGACCGACAGTAAGTAATTGAATTGATCTCAGTTTGACCCATGTAATAAATTTTGAACCCAGTTAACATACTATTGAGTCCAGGCATCAAAAAAACTTTTCATAAAAAATTGATCAAATTAACTTCTTTTGGTCCTTGTCTAACTCAGTTAACTACTTACTAACTGTTATATAACAATAGCTTTCACTTGGGTTACTCAAGTTAAGTAGCCTGATCAAGTTAGACTTTCTAAACTTGAATACTTAACTTGATTGCTGTTCAAATGTATTTATTGCCCCAACTGCTCTTAATGCACTGACTTAAAGCATCTTGAGTCAAGGCATAAACCTAAGCATCTCAACCCGATCAAGGTTATCGATCAAAATACCCTAATGCACTTGTGAGATGCTGGCTTCTAGATCTATAGGAGCATGCACATCTAGGGTTAAGTCCTAAACTAAGCACATTGCGTAGAAAACCCCAAGTTTTGAAGGGAGTAAAATTTTGTAACAAAAACTAAGTCAGAAAAGTATTTTAAAATTCAAAACTTAGTCGAAAAATATGATTTTTCTTAAAACAATATGATTTTTTTTGAAATTTTAAAATAAAGAACAGTGAAAAAAATAGTCCTATTCTACTTAACACATTCCTAATGATAATCAACTTAGAGTGTATAAATCTAAAGTAGATGATCAAGTTAATTTTTACAAACAAGGAAAGTCAGAAAATAACTCCCTAGTACAATATCAAGCTATGAAGACGAGCCCGGATGCCAAGAAGGGCCAGGATACCACGACCGAAACATCGACATCAACTCCTCATGTCGGGTCTGGTCTGCTGCGAGCCTCTCATCATGTCGGTCCTAAGGGCATCCATCTGCTCGACGTGATGGGCCTCCATCTCCCCTCAAAGACTATGAGCCTTCATCTCTATCCGTGTGAGGCGCTGGTCCATAGTCATCGGAGGGGGTGGTGGAGACTCTCTCAGTTGCTCCTCGATCTCGGCGATGAGATCTGCTACATCAACATCCACCTCGTCGTCCGAGTTGACCTGGGGTGGAGCATCTCGTCGTCTCCATGATATGACCCCGGTGGCCGAGATATCTACAGCGGTCAGGGAAAAGTTCCTAATTCCTATTTCGTCAAACTCGATCATCGTGATGATCTCTCCGACAGAAACATCATGACCGTAGTGATGGAAAAGTGCAGTCAGGATGAGGCAGTAGGGGATCCGCACTCTAGAGTGAGTGGAGATGCTCGAGGCATAGATGATCATCTAGAACATATGTAGACCGATGTCTATGTCCAGATGATGGATCATCGCGTAAAGTAAGAATGAGTGAAAGGGACGCATAACCGCTACATCCCGTGATGTCAAGGGAAGAATGCAGCGAACCAGGACTCGATAGAGAGGGTAGTCCTGGATGTGTAGATCGACGGATTGAAAATTCTAAACCGTCAGATCTCTCTCACGTCTGAAAAAATAAGAGTAAAGAAGGTTGAGGGTAATGTGGGACTAAGGGGCGGGAATGGGAAGATCCTTAGGAGGATAACAAAAGAAGGTGGACTGAGAGGGTCGTAGTCCAAGAAATCTAGTAAATAGGGAAGGAGAAATGGTAAGTAGAAGGGTCTGAACATTAGTAGTGTAGCAGAAATCATCAACTTTGACCAAGTTGTTATAAAACTCGGCACACAAAGTCGCGTTTATAGAATGATTACAGTACACAAAGTCGCGTTCTAGTTGGTAGTAAATAATGACATCAATAACTGTAGGACGGGACTGGGTAAAGAATCCCATATTCAGATAGCTGGTCTTTATGGGTTTGTACGTAGTGGTAGCAAATTTATTAAAAAGGGCTAATGTAGGAAACCTAAGGTCAGGGCTAGGTTCGGTACTGGGGTCGGTTTCAACAGGATGACATTTTCTAATAATAATCAACGATTGAAATAATTAATAATTATAAAAAGAAGAAGAAGAAACTTAAAAAACGTACCGAGGAGGCATTGTAGAAGAAGAAGAAGAGAGGAAGACATGGGATGCTTGGAAAAGCTCTTAGGAGTGAGGGAATGGTGTGAGTTTGGTGTGGAAAGGGTGTCATGGGCAAGGGCTTATATAGCCCTTCCCGGGTGCCCGTGAAGGATCTGAGGTGCCTGTGGAAGAGGTGAGGCGCCCGAGATCTTATTCAGGCACCTGAGCTCGATTTTGGCCTAGGCGTGGCAGCCTTTGACTGCCTCGTACGCTGGGAAAGACTTGGGTGCCCGGTTTGACCAGATTTTGACCGGGTTAAAATTATTTCAATCAAGACCTAAGTTCCAAGGTGGTTAAATTCAAAACTTAGTTTGATTAAAAAAATGGGTTACTTTTGAAAATAATAAGTTTTTGAATTTGGAAAAATGTTTAAGTTGAATTTTTGAAAAAATGTTAAATTTAAGTTTTGAAAATATTAAGTTGAATTTTTGACAAATGTTAAATTTAAGTTTTGAAAACATTAAGTTGAATTTTTGACAAATGTTAAATTTAAGTTTTGAAAATATTAAGTTGAATTTTTGACAAATGTTAAATTTAATTTTTGAAAACATTAAGTTTAAAAAAAGTTAAGTTGATTTTTTGAAAATATTAAGTTGTTTTTTTTTAAAAAAAATGTTAAATTGAACTTTTGAAAATATTAAGTTGAATTTTAAAAATGTTAAATTGAATTTTTTAAAATATTAAGTTGAATTTTTTTTAAATGTTAAATTGAATTTTTGAAAATATTAAGTTGATTTTTTTTTAAATGTTAAATTGAATTAAGTTAAATTTTTAAATTTGATTAAATGTATATTAAGGGAGAAATTAATTGAGTTGGTTGCGTTGTACTACATTATTAGGTCTTACACATCTCACCCATTTCTAAGTGACAAAATAGATATCCGTATCTATTTTGTGAGATGTATTAATTTTATCATGGTTTTATGTTAACACTATGATTTAATTGAAACTTGTGGTAGATTTAGGTTTAACAATTAATAAGTTGAAAATAAATTTCGATTATCGGCTTCCAGGTCTTGGCGAGGTACAGAGGCCTTCTTTGGTCGTAGCATTATTAGATCATCAACCCTTTCCTAGACAAAGCCTTTTAAAGAAAGTTTATTCTCAAATTACTTATTGAGAAACCCTGATCTAACTAGTTGAGGATTTGGCGAGGTAGCTTCGGTTAGTTCCACTTGACTAATAGGACCAAATAGGGTACGCCTTACCCTACCTGACTTTTTAGACAAGTTTCCGTAACGTACTATCATCTCGCCCTATCCTAATACTAGGTTATGCAAGTTTCAATTAAGTCTGATCCTTATCTAACCGTTCCTAAGTCTAAGCATAATATTCTTGCAGAAAATAAAATAAACAAGCATCAAACAGAGACAGAAAAAAATTATCTAACTATAAAAATGGTTTTTATATTGGCTCCCCTTGGACTAAAGCCTCGGTATGGGTTAGGCAAGATGTGAGTCTTGTCCTTGGCAATCCAATATTGGTTTGGTCCGTCTTGATTTGTCAAGCATAATTTCGGCACCCATGCTTGGACTCGGGTTCTACTTGGGTTCAATATAGAGTAGTAAGACTTGTAACGTGAGTTGGTTCGAAAACCAAGTCCAGATCAGTTCAAAACTGATTTTTGTTTTCTAAGAATCATGCCAAGACTCTTGGAACCCAAGAAAAATCGTGTTGGATCGAAGAAAAAGATAAAGGGGGGTGAATATCGTTCTAAAATTTTCAGACTAAGAAAGAGCAAATATGCAGAGGAAAATAAAGTAACGAAAAGCAAGATAATAGACACGCGGGATTTATTTACTTGGTTCCCGATCCCCTAGGGTCAGTATGTCCAAGGCCTATGTACTCGGTGTGAGTCCACTATTGGTCTCCTTTCCAGAATTTCCGGAGGCGGAGAAAACCCGTCTTATAATTGATATACAAGCAAAAAGATATGAATTGAAATGCAACTCGAATTAAAACAAACCAAACAAAAACAGACGATCCAGCCAATCCGGAACTCCGAAGCGTCGTGCACTTCCTCCTGGAGCTTCCTTGGTCGCAGAGCTTCGTCTGATCGCTTTTGCTTCACACAGAATGGCTTAGAATGAATGTAGAAGTTGTGTCTAAAGCTAAGGGGTCGAAGCCCCTTTTATAGCACCCATACGGGTGCCTGTGTCGATGGGGGTGTTGGGACCGGGTGCATGTTGACATTGATACGGGTTCGTAATTTTAATAATTAATTACGTGCAGCGGAAGAATTAGCATAAATAATTTCTCAAATTATTTTAACCACGTATCTAGCATGCAACCTTATGATGTGTGGACATGATCATAAATTAAAATTTTGCAAAAAGTAAACTAATTTACTCAATACCTCGCGTAACTCGAAGTAAGGGACGAGATCCAACTGTAGCGTCCATTGGAAGCTCAGCCTCTATTCGCGTCCATGCCAAGTTCTCTTCGGGATGACTTTGCAAAGCCACGAGTTTTGTGTCGACGAGAACTACTAGATTCTCCAAAGGCACAACTAGAATATCAAGAGAGAGAGATGGAAACTAACCACCAAGTAACGGAATCAAGATTCCGGGGAAGGGAAGGAGGGAGTCGCGACCCGCTTCTTCTTCTTCATTGGCACCTTCTTGGTGGAGGAGGCTCACGGCAACCCTAGGCGGTGCGCCGGCCCTAGGGGAGGAGAGAGGGCGCCGGCCCTAGAGAGAGAAAGGGACACCGGCCCTAGAGAGAGAAAGGGAGAGAATAAGAGAGAGAGAGAGAGCTTACTACTTTATCTCTTAATTGGAATTCAAGCCTTGCCTTGGTTCCTTTATATAGTAACCTCTCCATCGCCAAGTCTCCCTTTTAACGGAATAAATTTTCATAAGAAATTTATCCTATAAATTTTCTTATGAATTATTCCCTTATGCCAAGTTTTATTATAACTAAATTTATAATAAAAACAAACACATCTCACCTTTTATTATGGAATAAAATTTACAAGAAATTTATTATATAAATTTTTCTTATCATGGAAAAATCAATTTATAATTGATTTTATAAAATAAAATAAACCAATCCATGGTTCATTTTAATTTTCATAAAAGGAATAAATTTCTATAAATTTCTTTATCATGGTAAATCAATCCATTATAGATTTATAAAATAAAATAAGCCAATCCAAGGTTTATTTTAATTTCCATGAAAATAAATTTCTTTATATAAATTTCTTTATCCATAATTTTATAAAACAAACCACGCGCGGTTTATTTTATAATTTGAACCAAAGAATTTGGTTCTCCCTCTTATTGTGGCCGGCCAAACCAAAAAGGGTGGGGACCCTCATTGGCCAGCCAAACCAAGCCGTCTCCTTGCGAATTAAACTCATTTAATTCGTCCAATAAGCCTTCAAAAGACTTAGCCATTTTAAGCTTCCGGTGCACCTCTGATAAATTCAGATTCGACTTATTTCTCTTAATCGGAAAATCTAATTTTCAACTCGTTTTAAATCCCTCGGATTACTCGTAGTGCGTGTGACTAAATAGGCTTTCGATTTATATTGGCCGTCTATAATTAACCAATTATAGAACGATCATGAGTGGCACCTAGTAGTACATCATGATCCCCAATTAATCGAAAGATCAACGGTTGACCTCAGAAATAATTCTGAAACCCTTCAGCAGCTATAATGAGTCGTGCCTCATTCCCTTCACCATCTTATACCCACTTGGTTGAGGACACGGTCTATGTGTGTCAGTCCCCACTAGGCTAACTACGTCACACCTAGCCCAAGTAATGTCTTTCTCGTCCAACAGATTCTATTTACTCTCATGTTTCCTAGAGATTCATACTCGGAACATGTTATGCTCTGGCCAGAGGCTTCGAGTAACAATCCGACGATAGGCCTTGGGTATACATCTCCTCGTAAGAAGTGGTGAATCCTTTGTAGGCTGTTCAAACATCTTCGGGCACTTCGGCTTATACCCAACCATCCTGGGTCCACACCTCCTTAGAGATGCTTGCTTAAGATGTCAAAGTATATGTCTCCGTGACCAAGATGACTTGAACATCGCAAGTCAAAGGAACATCGCACTTAAGCTGCAGTAAGAACTTTCATTGACATATCTATATGTAGATTACCATATGAAGTTTTACAGCTAGTCACTCCAATGAACTAGTTCCCTTAACTAGCATTCATGTTTATCTCTGGACATCCCAATGTCACCAGCCAGTGAGAATCAGCTGATTAGAGAATAACCCATGCTAGTCTCAACAGAATTGATAGTGTCCGTATTTATCAATTCATCGACTAGGGGCAATTTCAATACTTCACAATTGCACATGTAGAGATAATCACTAGTTGTGAATTCATCACAAATTCTCTCATGCTGTAAATTGTATTGCGGACATTCAGTAAATGAGTTTAAGATCCCAATCAAATACACATACATGTATACTCAAATAGTGAATATTCATTTATTAAAATAAATGTTTACAATCATAAGGCGATTGCCTTAGGACACTTCTCTCATATTACTAACAGGGGGCGCCTACACGTGGTCTCTCCTGCGCGATCCCTTATTCGCAGGCTTGGTCAGCGCTTATCCATCTCCACTTGGGTGCCTGAGCTGATGGGGGCACCCGTATGGTCCCGGGCGCCTGAATGGAAGCCTGTTCTGCCTTCCTTCGCTAAAACCTATTTTGCTTCTTTGACTCAGGCGCCCCTATTGATGGGGGCGCCTAATTCCATTGGGGCACCCCCATTGATGGGGGTGCCTGGCTTCCAGGCTTTCAGCTACAGTGGGTGTTGTTCGCTTACTTTGTCTTCCATTTTAGGTACCTGCAAGATATACAAATACAAAGCAAATATACACACAATCTCAAGCTTAAGGACTTGGTTCTAACTTCGGATTTCCACGAAACCCTAGGTCGAACCGACGCAAGTTCCCACCCCCGAGAATGCACCTTTCACCTACTCCTTTCAGGAGACGGTTGCCACCCCGTCCTTCGAGTGGACTTTTGCTTAGCTTCCGATACTCTCGGATCTCGAGACATCCAAACCCTGACCCGTCTCTACTTCTGTCCTTAGTCATCGCTTAGCTAAGTTGCTCAGTCCCTCAGACCAAGACTTCGTGCCCAAACCCTAGTCCAGGACTTCGGTGCCCAACCCTCGGCTAGGTCTTCGTGCCCTATTCCTCGAACCAGGTCTTCAGTGCCCAACCCTCGGCCAGGTCTTCTTGCCCAGTCCTCGACCAGGACTTAGTGCCCAACTTTCGGTCAAGTCTTTGGTGCCCAGCCCTTTGCCAGGACATAGTGCCCAATCCATGATCAGGACTTAGTGCCCAATTCTTCGAACCAGGACTTATTGCCTAGGTTTACTAGGACTTTAGTTCATTTTGTTACTCCTCTCTTAACTCCCCTTCCTTTGTTCAATGTATCACTGACTTAAGCTTATTGTCAAACATTAAAACATTCAGAGGAGGACATCACGGATGCAACTTGCACCAACAATCTCCTCCTTTTTGATGTTTGACAATATCTTAAGTTAGATTGGATGAAAGGGTTAATTTACTATCCTTGGGAAAAAATAAAAAATGGATCTATGTTTTGAAAATACATTTTGATCTTTGGGAGAAAAATATTTTCTAACATAAGCTCACTCTCCCCTTTTTGAAGAAACATTTTGATTTTTTTTTTGATCCTTTCGTAAGAGAGAAAAAAATTTCTAACTTAAGGCGCATCTCTCCCCCTTTGTCATACAAAAAAAAACGACCAAAACACTTTTACCAACAATGGAAACAATTGGTTCTTTTTGAAAATACTTAGTATAACTTTCTGAAAGCATAGAATAAAATTAAGTACTTAACTTGCACCCAAAAAGAATTTCACTTTGAAAAATATTTTGTGCATAAAATATTTTGTATTTTTAGAAAATCTAGAAAATTTTTCACTTAGAAGAATATTGACATAGAAAAAAGGTTCCAAAACAATTTGCACTTATAAGAATATTTGAACATTGCTGCCTTTTTGGAAACATTTTGAAAAATATTTTGAATATTTTGCAAGTACTTTTGAAAAATATGAGAATTTTTTAAAAGTATAAGTACTTAGAAAAATATTAGAATTTTTGAAACATATAAGTACTTAGAAAAATATTAGAATTTTCGAAAAGTATAAGTACATTTGAAAAATATTAGACTTTGAAAAATATGAGTACTTTTTGAAAAAATGTAAGTTCTGAAAAATATATAAGTTCATTTGAAAGAAAATTACTTGACTTACATTTTGAAAGTACTTAGAAAAAAATATTGTTTTGACAACATAATATTTTACCTGACTTGGTTTCTTTTCCAGTCTGACACAATCTTAGAAACCTTGTTAACTACAAGGATATTTTCCTAAGTACCCTGGAAATTTTCCAAATTCAAGAAAAAATATTATTTCAAAAGGTATTTCAAAATAATTTTATAAACCACACAAATTTCAAAACCAAGTAGTAGTATTTTGAAAGACAGACTATTTATGTTTTCAACATGTTTTTGAAAATGTAGTGGATGAGAACATATTATTTTGAAATATTTAATAATTCTTTCAGTTTAACCTCCCCCTAAACTTGACCAATCCTAGGAAGCTTGTTTACCACAAGTACTCTTCCTCTAAGTCTTTAGGGTGTGGTTTAGACCAAATGAATTATTTAATAATTTCAAAAATAATTACCAAAAAAAATTTGAAAAATACTTGTCAGAGAATTTTCTTTTGACTTAGACTCCTCCTAAATTTGACACATCCTAGGAGTCCTTGTAGATCATGAAGTGGACATTCCTCTGTGTCTTTAGGGTTTATCAAAGTCAAAGAAACAGGTAATTTTGAAAATATAAGACTTTTTCGGAAACACAAATGATAGTAACTTAAAGCAACGTTTTTGAAAAGTATTTTCAAATGATAGTAATGTTTAAAATACAAAAAAAAACATTTCAAAGGAATGAAAACACTCCCCCTGTACCCAACACCATTTGACTCTATCTAAGTGTCTTAAGGAACTTTAGTGTTGTCCTAAGAGGCTTGTGTCTAATTATGAGTCAAACAATTTTTTAAAAGATATAATTTTTGAACACATATAGTATATAATCAATCAGACAAGCATGAAATCCATAAAAACATTATTATGTTGAAGCACTATTTTGAAAATATATTTTTAGAAAAATATTCTCACCATTTTGAAAAATATTTTTTAATTTATTAGTCCTTAACATCTCACCCATTCTAGATGTCTCAATACAGCAAGCATGGTTGCCTTATGGGTGTATTGTGAGATGCTTGAATCATTTTCCTTAATTTATTATTAAATCAAAGATTTAATTGAAACTTGTGATAGATTCAAATCTAACAATAGTAAAGTGAATTTGATTTTCAGTAATTGGCTTACAGGTCTTGGCGAGGCACAAGGCCTTCTTTGGCCGTAGCCTTATTGGATCATCAACCCTTTCCTTGACAAAGCCTTTTATCAAAAATTTATTTTTAAATTACTTCTTGAAAAATTTTGGTCTAACTAGCTTAGGTCTTGTATCGGTAGCTTCGGCTAGTTCCACCAAAAAGGCTTCCCTAACGTACTATCATCTCACCTCCACCTAATACTAAGTTGATCAAGTTTCAATTATTCTATTTCCTATAACCGTTCTAAATCATGCGTAACTTTAAATATGAATGACATGACATATATTAAGAAAAATAGCAGATGCATGTCATGGCAGTTATGTATGAGTCAAACAAGTCAAAATATTTAATTAAGTTTCTAAAGATGTATCAAATTCCCGATTGGATACATGTCGTGTGAACCCACGAATATGTCAACCCACATTGACATATTTAGTTTTATTAATTTAATTGTTACAGTTTGGGTAAGATTTTATTTTAGTTCGAGTTTAAGTTATTTCAGAATTAGATGGAATTACATTGATTAAGGATTAATTTTATTAATTGAAGTTAAATTAATTAAGGTTTAAATAATGTTTAATTTTGGATTAATTAAAAATTAATTGAATTAATTAAGGATTAATTTGAATTTGAATTAATTACGGATTAAGTGAATTTGAATTAATTAAGATTTAATTGAATTAATTAAGAATTAATTTGAATTGAATTAATTAAGATTTAATTGAATTAATTAAGAATTATTTAAAATTGAAATAAATAAGGTAAAAATTGTTAAGATTTAATTAGATTTAAATTTCAACATCTTTGGGTTAGATAATAATTGTGGGTTTAGCTTCATCATTTTCATTATTTCAAAATTTTCTAATTCCTTTACTATTTCTTCTTTATTTATTCTTTCAGGTTTTTCTAATAATTTTGATTTATTTGAATCTTTGTGAACTTTATGGACTATGGCCTTGATCTCAGAAAATTTCATCTCCTCCTCATCCTCAAAATCACATCCTTCAACATAGGTGGAGTAATTTGGGTCACTAGTTAATGTTTTGTAATAATTTTCAACATTATCTATAATTAAGTTACTATCTAAAAGAATTTCATTTTCAATATCTTCAAAGTTATCCTCAGGAATATTTTCAACAAAATCATTCTTATCCTCAAAAATAATTTTAATAATTTCAGGATTATCTTCAAAAATATCTTCACTAATTTCAAAAATATCTTTAAGAATTTCAAAATTAATCTTAGGATTATCCTTAAGAATTTTAAATTTAATTTTAGGATTATCCTTAGATTTGATTTCAGAATTATCTGATTTAATTTCTAAATTATCTTCAAGATTATCAGATTTGATTTCTAAATTATCTTCAAGATTATCAGATTTTTCAGAATTCACAGAACTAATTCTAAAATTTACAGAATTAATATTATTAGAATTTGCAGATTTAATTTCAGAATTTACTTTAGAAATTATCGAATTAACATTAAGGATTACAAAGTTAATTTCTAATATTTTAGCATTATCTAAATTTTCTAACTGGTAATGCAAAATATTAATTTGATTGTGCAACAAATTTAACTTTTCAGAAACATTATCAATCTTATCATACGATTGTGCAGGAAGTTGAAAATTTCTAGGAATGTAAATTTTGCGTACCTTCACCGAACACTGATTCTTGTAGTGTCCGTACTTTTCACACTTGAAGCATTGTGTGTGGCTTTTATCCCTCCGGTCTCCTAGCGCTGGTGCCTCCTTTGCCATTGGTGGTGAAGATCGAGTCTTATGAGTAGGACACTTACTTTTGTAGTTCTCTCTCTCCCTGCATGTGTAACAAATGATATGATTTTTAAACTTAGAGTTTACAATCTTACCTTTTGATTCCTCATTTAGAATCTCTCCCTTGATTCCTGTCGTCTCAGATCTAGACTCAACTTCTGATACTGGTTTGGATTCTATTAGACCCTTCCAGGTTCTGAAGTTCTCGCCAGAGAATAAAGGTGGACGAGCACTATTCCATTCTTGATTAGCCATTCAATATGAACCTCACACACAAAATAAACAACAAAAATGTACCAAGACTTGGTCTTGGATTAATAGTGCGGGAGAAAAAAAATAGTCCAAAATAAATATTGCACGAATTTCGAGGCAAAATAATAATAAAAAGTTTGTGACAAATTATTATTTTTTTTTGAAAAATGTTGGCTTTATTAATTCTGATAAAAAAAGAATAAAAAAAATTTGCTCGAATTAAGGTAGCACGAATTTCCAGAAAAATATTAAAATAATAATATAAAACTCACGCACAAATATTATTTATTTGAATTAAAAAGCGAAAAATCAGAAAAAAATCTCAAACTAGTGGTTGCACCAAGTTTGAGCCACCCGCTCTGATACCACTTGTTGGATCGAAGAAAACGATAGAGGGGGGGTGAATATCGTTCTAAAATTTTTGGACTAAGAAAGCGCAAATATGCAGCGGAAAATAAAGTAACGAAAAGAAAGACAATAGACACGCGGGATTTATTTACTTAGTTCCCGACCCCCCATGGTCAGTACGTCCAAGGCCTATGTACTCGTCGTGAGTCCACTATTGGTCTCCTTTCTAGAATTTCCGGAGGCGGAGAAAACCCGTCTTACAGTTGATATACAAGCAAAAAGACATGAATTGAAATGCAACTCGAATTAAAACAAACCAAACAGAAACAGACGGTCCGGCCAATCCAGAACTCCGAAGCGTCGCGCACTTCCTCCTGGAGCTTCCTAGGTCGTAGAGCTTCGTCTGATCGCTTTTGCTTCACACGGAATGGCTTAGAATGAATGTAGAAGTTGTGTCTGAAGCTGAGAGGTCGAAGCCCCTTTTATAGCATCCATATGGGTGCCTGTGTCGATGGGGGCGCCTACACATGGCCTCTCCTGCGCGATCCCTTATCTGCAAGCTCGGTCAGAGCTTATCCATCTCCACTTGGGTGCTTGAGCTGATGGGGGCGCCCGTATGGTCTCGGGCACCTGAATGGAAGCCTGTTCTACCTTCCTTCGCTAAAACCTGTTTTGCTTCTTTGACTCAGGCACCCCTATTGATGGGGGCGCCTAATTCCATTGGGGCGCCCCCATTGATGGGGGTGCCTGGCTTCCAGGCTTTCAGCTGCAGTGGGTGTTGTTCACTTACTTTGTCTTCCATTTTAGGTACCTGCAAGATATACAAATACAAAGCAAATATACACACAATCTCAAGCTTAAGGACTTGGTTCTAACTTCGGATTTCCACGAAACCCTAGGTCGAACCGACGCAAGTTCCCACTCTCGAGAATGCGCCTTTCACCTACTCCTTTCAGGAGACGGTTGCCACCCCGTCCTTCGAGTGGACTTTTGCTTAGCTTCCGATACTCTCGGATCTCGAGACATCCAAACCCTGACCCGTCTCTACTTCTGTCCTTAGTCATCGCTCAGCTAAGTTGCTCAGTCCCTCAGACCAAGACTTCGTGCCCAAACCCTAGTCCAGGACTTCGGTGCCCAACCCTCGGCCAGGTCTTCGTGCCCAATTCCTCGAACCAGGTCTTCAGTGCCCAACCCTCGGCCAGGTCTTCTTGCCCAGTCCTCGACCAGGACTTAGTTCCCAACTTCCGGTCAGGTCTTCGGTACCCAGCCCTTTGCCAGGACTTAGTGCCCAATCCATGATCAGGACTTAGTGCCCAATTCTTCGAACCAGGACTTATTGCCTAGGTTTACTAGGACTTTGGTTCATTTTGTTACTCCTCTCTTAACTCCTCTTCCTTTGTTCAATGTATCACTGACTTAAGCTTATTGCCAAACATTAAAACATTCAGAGGAGAACATCACTGATGCAACTTCCACCAACAAATCGTTCCAATGCAACTCTAAGTTCCTTCACCTATGTTTTCAAGGAGGAATTCTCCTCCTCAAGTATTTGGGCTTGAGTGGAGGTTCCTTCCTGAACTGGTTCATTTAAGGAGCTAGAGTTGACTTCCTCTTTCAGGATTTTGACTTCTTGTTAGAGGGATTCGACCCTAACGTTGGCTTTGGCCAACTTACTAGACAGATAAGATATTAAATCGTAAGGCTGAGATTCAGGGTATCCTCTTACCGTTATTTGCCTGTCTTCCGAAATTGAAAGTCTTCCGGTTCTGACGATTTCTTCTGATTCCGATTCAGTGTCGAGATTTTTCGAAGCAGTCAACGCGAGGAGGATGGCCTGTGGTACTGCTTCTTCTTCTTCTGAAGACGATCGTCCCACGTAGCTTTGAGAGCCTTCTTCCTCCGGTTCTTCTTGTTTTTCTTCAAATTGGGACACTCTGATTTGTAGTGGCCCTTCATGTTGCACCCATAACAGGTTACTTCACTTTTGGTTTTCTGACTGGTAGAAGGTTCGGTTGGATCATCCTTTTGCTGGTTCGCCTTCTTCTTCTTTCTTTGGCCCTTGATCATTTATAGTGGCTTCGGGCCATCCAGACCAACTTCGAATAATCAATTCCGTCATCATCAGACTCTAAGTCAGAATCTGACTCAGGTATCGGTTGCACCTTTTTCTTCTTTTGCTTTGCAGGAACTTTTCCTATAAAAAGAGCTAACCCCTTCTCGACCTGTGAAGCATTAGTCTATTCGTGGAGTTCTAATTCAGAAAAAAAGTTCATCTAACTTAATATCTGAAAGGTTCCTAGAAATTTTGTAAACATCTACCATTGATGCTCACAATGAATTCCTTGGGAACGAGTTTAGGGTATACCTAATTAAATCACGATTTTCTACCTTGTGACCTATCGTGTGTAAATCGTTCATAAGTTCATGGATCCTCATGTGTAGCTGTGCAGCTGTTTCATCGTCTTGCATTTTGATTGTGTACAGCTTGTTGAGAAGGAGATCCCGCTTACTAATTCTTGTGTCCGACGTTCCCTCGTGCAACTCAATCAACTTATTCCATAATTCCTTAGCGCTGTTGAACGGGCCGATACGGTTGAGTTCTTCCTTCGTCAGTCCACACTGGAGGGTTTGAGTGCTTTTGCGTCTGCTTCTATCATTTTCTTAAGTGCAGCATCCCACTCAAAGTATCCTTGAACTTCTCCTTGAGAGTTCTTCGGGATCTCCAGTCCAGACTGGATGATGATTGATAACCATCATTTTGTTGATTATTTTCGGCTCTAAAATCTATGTTTGATCCACATTTTATATGCTTAAGTTTGCAATTTTATTAGGTTTCATGTATTTTCCCTATTTTGGCTTTTAATTCTAATCTTTGTATATTTGGGATATTTTGGCACTAAATTTGAATATCATTTTGTAGGTTTCAATTGATCATGGACCTGGATCAAATTGGGTCAGACTTGAGTCAGCATTGGATCCAGATCAAAGGGATCAAGCATCGGATTATTAGGAGCCGTCTATTCTAGAGAACGGTTGGATCTGAGCTATCAGTCAACTTCTGGTCAATCCGAGTTCAAGATATAATCACTCATGAGTATAGATCAAGATCTAAAAATTTTAGCCAAATCAGAAGTGATCTGACCGTTGGATCGAGCTCAAGATGTTCTAGACCGTCCATTCAAGAAAAGGGAAGATCTGGACCATCCGCCACTGATCTGGTCAATCTGAGCTGGGGACCAGTAGATCAGGACCATTGATTGGGATCTATGGAGTTTGGTTCAGATCTGAAGAGATCCGACCGTTGGATGAAGCCGAATCGATCTCAGTCGTCCGTTACTAATGAGCTATGAGTTCTGGGCTGAGCTGGGTTAACTGCGGTTTGGGCTGGCTGAACCAAGGCTAACTGAACCCAACTGTTGATTGAACCCAACTGCTTTGGCTTGGTTGATTGAACCCAAGGTTTGACCGAACACAAGCTAGGACTGAACCCAAGTGGTGAGGCTAATCGAATCCAAATACTGAGTCTGATTGAACTCAATAGGACTGAACCCAAGGCTGGACTGAATTAGTTGCTGAGCCAAACCCAAGCTTTGCTGAACGCAACTTTGACCGAATCACTGAACTCAACTGACTGAGTTGAATCAAATCGCTGAAGCGGCGTGGCTGACCGAACCCACAAGCAGCAGAACAAAAGGGGATCGTGCAGAGAAGCTAGGTCATCTTCTCCACGGGGAACGATCGGGGAGAAGCGATGGAGGCGAGGGGGTTCCTGTCTCCAATCATCTTCTTCACCTTCACCACCGGCGGTTCTCCTCCACCTTCATCGCCGCCGGCCGGAATCCATTCTCCACCTCTTCTCTTTCGGGGTTCGGAGAGAAGAGAGTAAGGGTTCTCTTTCGGGGTTCGGAGAGACGCCAGCCATCCACCGCCGTCAGCCATCCCCGTCACAGCATTCCAGCACCACCATCATAGCTAGGGCTCTGGGGGTTCCGAACCCTAGCTGACATCTCCTCCATTTCCACAACACGCCATCAGTTCTTCACAGATTTCCTTCAGTAGCTTTCTTCAGCATTCGTCTTCACTGCCATTTTCTTTCAATTCCAACAGCTCTTCAGTATTTCCAACAATTTGTTTCTTCACAGCAATTTCTTGTTTCATTTGGGTTCAATTAGGTTTAACTGTCTTTCATTTTCTGCAATTGTGATCTCCTCTTCAAATTTTCAGCAGCTAGCAGATTTTCATTCCCAGCAGATTTCACAGCAATTCCATTTCCAGCAGATCTTCACAGTTTGTTTCCAGCACTTCTTCACAGCTCGATTCAGCAGCTTCAATCCCATGCACTTTAATTTCCAGCTTCGGCAGCACCATTTCACCTTCACAGCAGCTCCTCATCAGTCAGCTTTCAGCATTCGGCAGCCACCTTTCCCAGTAGATCCTTCAAGCAAGTTCAATTCCATATCAAATTGTGTGGTTCATTAGATTTTTTTGTGTCGTTGCCTTCACATCTGTTCTTCACCAGATTTTGAGTTTAATTGTGTCGTTAGTGAATGTTGATTGTTCTTAATTGAGTTGTTTGTGATTGATGGTTAAAAAGTTTGTAGTGGATAGATCTTGCCCCTATCAATTAGCACGTACTTGAAGCAAATTTTGGTATGCCTTTCATGTGTTTGATTAAATGTTGCTTAGAACTGGTAATTTCAATTGTAATGTTTTTTTTCTTTTAGTTGCTTACTTTGTTTTGTGTTGTTTTTTTTCCAATGCTTTAGGTTTCATATCTTCAGTTTAATGCAATTAAGTTAGGAGATTAGATTTCTTTAATGCTGTAGGATTTACTCCATGCTTAGGTTTCATTGATGCATATTTCTTGAATGTTTCTTTCACATTGCCTTTTCTTTTCTGCAATTGTAGTTAGGTTAATTTAGATTTCTTTATTTGCATTGTCCTTCCTTAATTAGAATTAGGTTTCATATTTGCTCTGATATTCATTTCGTAGTCCTAGCTCTTACATCCAAAACCCAGTTTTATATCCAAAACCCGAAAGCAATAAGATTCAACCATGAGATTTATCATGCACTAACTACATTCGTTGGGAGACGACTCGAGTTACTCTATGCTACATTAGTTTAGAGGAATTCGGTACTTAAATTGTATTTGAAACCATAACGCGACAAAAATGGTTATCAATGATCCACATTTCCACCTGAGTTTTTAGGTGAACCTCGGAGAAGTCCACACCGGAGAACAGAGGAGGGCGAGCGGTGTTGTAGCCTTCTTGCATGGTCATTTAATATTCCTGAAAACTAAAGAAAATAACAAACTCGTTCTAAGACTTTGTCTTGGATTAGTAGTGCGATATAAAAAAAATAAACTAAAAATTAATTCGAGTGGTGTTGTATCAACCTCGAAAAATGAGAAAATATTAAAAAAATGAATGAAAAACAATTCTGAAAAATTGCTCAGTTGGCGATTTCACCAAGGTTGAGCAACCTGCTCTGATACCACTTGTGAGATCATTGTAATTGATAGAGGGGGGTGAATAACGATTATTTAAAATTTTCGAAATAATCAGAAACACAGCGGAAGAATAAAATCACAATGCTATCCCATTTTCTTTTTACTTGGTTCAGAGTCTTTAACTCCAAGGCCCACGGTCCTTGACCATTTTCGTTGGGCAATTCTATAAGTCGAATAACAATTACAAATATGTAATTCAAAGTACAGAATTGAAACAACTAAATTAATATTGTACCGACGACACAATATGGGTTGCAGAGCGTCTTGGGCATCGTGTCATCGATCTTGATCATTTGCGACGCGGAATAACTCGAGCATAGAAGAAGTCTGAAGAGCGTTGGAGTGCTTGAGTTGCGAGAAAGCTTTTCTGTGTTGAATGAAATTGATGTTAGAAAGCAAAGGGGTGAAGCCCCTTATATATACTGTTCTCGGACACCTGAGGCTTATGGGGTGCCTGCCACGTGTAGCGATTCGGGCGCATGTTTATCCGCAGACTCGGCCAAACACCTATCCTCTGGTCTTGGGTGCCTGGGATACTTGAGGCGCCTGATGGCTCACGGGCTCCTGAGATGCTGATGTGGCACCCTTGCCAGCTCAACCTCTCCCCTGTTGAGAAATGCCATCTGGGGCGCCTGATACCTATCAAGCGTCTGGCTTCTCAGGCACCTGAGCCCTCTCAGGCGCCTAGGATGCAGTAGTAAACTCCTTTCACTCCTACAACCAGGGTTAGTCCAAGAACAATTCAAAAATAAATAATAAGCATATGAATTACAGCCGGAGCTATTTTTGTTTTGACTTTGGATTTCAAAATGAAATCTTAGGTACTGTTCCCTCTTCAGGGGAATGCGTCCTCACCTACTCCTCTTAGGAGAAGTTATCTTTTGCCAACCAATTCCTCCGGTTGGACTTTTGCTCAGCCTCTGAGACTGCCGGATCTCGAGACATTCGTACCTCGACCCGCCTCTACTTCTGTCCTCAATCCTCGCTCGGCTAAGACTCTTGCCCAATCTTCCGGATCAGGACTTCGTTACCCAGTCCATGACCAGGACATCTTGCCCAACCCTCGGTCAGGTCTTCTTGCCCAGTCCTCGACCAGGACTTCTTGCTCAACCCTGCAGGTCAAGACTTCATGCCTAGGTGAACTAGGACTTTCCTACACACTTGGTAAATCCATTAGATAACAATACAAACTTAACTTTGAACCCTTTGGCATTATCAAAACCAGGTTCGATCTGGTGCTTCCGACACCAATAGTACTGGGGTACCCGAGTGCTCCAAGGTGCCTGACACGCGGCGTGGATGTTATCCATTGCACAATGGTTGTAAATGGTAGATTGGCTAATAAGTATGGACTATCAGGCTCCTGTATGCACAGAGGCGCCTGAATGCTCAAGCGCCCGTGATCCTAGGCGCTCGTATCCATACGGGCACCAGACAAGCATTTGATCAGCAACACGCTGACCAAATTTCAGCGGGTCTTCTTTGGGAGATTTCTGGTAGACCGGAGTTAGGCTTGAGGGTGATCGAAGGTCAGCAAGAGGGGGGTGAATTGCCCCTAAAAAAAAAACTCAAATCATTTGTCTATCTTTGACAAAGATATTAGTTAGAACAAAAATAACATAAACAAATGAAGCAAATAGTAAATAAAGAGGCAACCAGAGTTTACTTGGTTTACAATCGGGGAGGTTGCTAATCCAAGGTTGAATATGGCTTGATTTTCCTGAATAGAACTCCTTCAGGCGGAAAACCTCTTACATATGGAATGCTCAGAGATAGAAAGAATGAATACACTAAACTAGTTTGCTAATGCTTAGAATGAATGAAACTAAGCTTTGGGGGTCTATTTATAGCCCCGGTCAGAGTTATCCATTTGCTGACGTTACACTTATAGGGTGCTCGAGAGATCTTGGGTGCCTGACACATGGCCTGATGCTTATCCAGAGACCAACGTTCACAAACAGGTAAGATTAGCCTCTCGGGCGCCTGATAGCACAGGGGCACTTGACAGGCCAGGCGCCCGTATGCTCACGAGCACCCGATAGTGGCTATTTTGGTCAGCAACCGCCTACCACTCTCCAGCCTGACTTCCGGTCTTCTTGGGTGATTTCTGTCTAACCAGAGTTAGGCTCACCCGAGCCCGACTCCGGCCTTTCACCCCTCAAGCGCCCCTCCTCTCGGCTTCTCATCCCTCGGACGCCGTGCACGTCCTTCTTGCTCCACTGGCGTACTCTTCCGCAGACTTCCGCATCCCTCGGATGTATCGAGCCCGTCGGCTCCCTTCCGTCCCATCCTTCTCAACTGTTGTGTCTTTCACTCGACTTCTTATGCTCCTAAGTTCCTGTATACTTAGACATAGGGATTAAAAACATCAGGACCTAACTTAAATCAGTTGGCCACATCAAAACCAACCTGGATTACCTACAAGGCTCACTCAAACCCGACTCTGGCCTTTTGCCTCTCGAGCGTCCTTCCTTTCGGCTTCTCGTCTCGGACGTCGTGCATGTCCTTATCGCTCCACCGGTATACTCTTCCGTAGCTTCCGCATCCCTCAAATGCACCGAGCCTGTTGGCTCACTTCCCCATGCAATCCTTCTCATCCACTGCATCTTACACTCATCTTCCTCCGTTCCTAAGCTTCTGCCCACTTAGACAGAGGGATTAAAAATACCAGAACCTAACTTAAATCGGTTGACCATATAAAAACCAACCTGGGGTACTTACAATCTCCTCCTTTTTAATAAGCATCAACCCGACTTAAGTTATGGGAAACAAGCATAAAAAAATATGAATCAGTATATAACAGTGTAAGCACTTAAAAGAAATTTTGAAATTAGAGTCTACCCCTTAACTTAATGCTTCTCCCCATTTGATCACATCAAAAAAATTTAAAATGTTAAGGGAAATATATAAAATAATCTAAAATTTCTGAAATTTTTTTAAAAAGATTTGTGAAATCTATGTTTTCAAAATTTGCTTGATTTTTTTTAATGTTAAGTCTAATTGTGAACATAAAAGATAGAAATAAAATTATTTCCAAAAAAAGTGTTAAAGTGAAAATAATTTTCTAACTTTTTGAAACTTGAATTCATTTAAAACTTGAATTCATTTAAAAACTCATTTTTGAACAAAAAAATTTATTTGTAGATAGAACATAGCAAACTTTATCAATTTTTTTTGCAAACCGTTATCCAATAAAAAATATTTAATAAGATATGACATTAATTACCAAAGTAAATTTAATCTCTACAAAAAAATCAAACAGTTTAAGACATATTTAAGAACCCAATATAAATTTTTACCAATAAGATTTATCAAAAACTTAGATGGAATATATGATTTAGGAATTTTTTCAATTTGGACCCTGTGAAATCTAAAATACCAATTAAGGTTACCTATATATCTAATTTTTGAATTTCTAGAACAGTTTGAACATGCATAGTTATTTTGTAATTTCTCAATTTAAGCTTTCAAATTTTCATTTTCATATTTTAGCTTATCATACATTTCCAATGGGCATGATGAAGATAAATTTATTTTTAATTCTATATTTTTATTTTTTAATTTACACATAGATTTTGTCATTTGTTTAATACTAGAATATAGTTGGTCAAGAGGTAGAAGACATACCTCACTTACCAAATCCTTTTTGAAATTCGAAGCTCCCCCTTCGTCGCTACTATCCTCTGACGTGGCTCCCGGTTCATCGATGCTCTCATCTTCTTGGTATGAAGCCATCAGAGCAAGTCCAACGTGTTCCTCGAGATCTGAGTCTTTCGATGAAGATTTGTGTAATGCCCCAAATTTTCCGCTCTAGCGTAGTAATAATGGAACATGTGGCCAAGAATAATATTATGAATTTAGGGGGAAAAGTTGTGAATAAAGAAATGTTAGGCATTATCTTGACACGTAGTGGATGTGTGATAATTATGCTTAGGTATTATATTTAATGTTATACTTAAGTATCCTACACATGTATGAATGAATAATGATATGCATATGCATGTGTATGAATTAAATAAGTAGCATTCTCTAGGTGGGCTTTGGTTATGCAGGCTTGGAAAAAATAATAAAAGGAAGAGAAAGCAAAAAGAAAAGGAGGTGCCAAGGATTGAACCTTGGACCTCAAAGAAAAGCCAACCCTTAAAAATGCATATGTAACCAATTCACCCAACAGGGGATTGCTATTAGGAGGAGATGGGAAATCGTAGATGAATAGAAGATAAGTGAAGAGACACATGAAAATGAAGAGGCACCATTGAAAGAGGTGGTTACCTTTTCACTCCCTATAAAAGAGCATGGGGAGATAAATGCCCAAGGCATTTTCGGCCACAAGCCCTCCCCTCTCTTCTCACCAAGCCTTCCCTCTTCTTCCTCTCCCTCACCGAGCCCCACAAACCGGAAGAAGAAAAGGAGTACCAAGCCTAGGAGCCCTTTCTTCTCCAAAGTCTAGAACACCTTTTTGAATTTTTTTAGCGCAAGAGGTAAGACTCCCTCACCTGCAACATAATAGCCTTGAATGTGTATTTATGATCCCTTATGTTTGCTTGTGATGTTGTGTGGGAAAAAAAATGGAAGAAAAGTCATGTTGTATGTTACGGTCAAGGAAGGTTTTCTCCTCTTTTGTTATGTTTAAGTCTAGATGATGATTCTACATGCTTATTGATACCTTCTTATAGTAGATGAATGATGAATACATGATGTTTGAGTGCCTTCCTTGATGTAAAGGACTTAGAACCTCTCGGCCAAGTGGTGGAGATGGGTAGATGCATGTGTATGGACTAGGGTTTGATTCTATGTGAATTTTCCCTTGCTTATGTAATGTTTTATGTCAAGAAAATTGTGGAATCTATGCCTTATTAAATCTGTGAGTTTCGTCCAGCAACTAGGTTAAGGGCTAGAATAGGTCCAAACTATAAATCATGTACCTAAACTAATGTTTAGTGAAGTCTAGACTACCCTTATACTTGTAAATGGTCTCTTATGCAATTGTTTCCATGTTACATGAATTTTTATGCTATAATACCCTAACTATGAATTTCATCTAGCATCTAGAATGAGTATTAAAATAGGTCCAAACTACAAATCATGTACCTAAACTAATGTTTAGTGAAGTCTAGACTACCCTTGTACTTGTAAATGATCTCTTATGCAATTGTTTCCATGTTACATGAATTTTTTTATGCTATAATACCCTAACTATGAATTTCAGCCAGCATCTAGAATGAGGACTAAAATAGGTCCAAACTACAATCATTTGCCTAAACTAATATTTAGTGAAGTTTAGACTACCCTTGTACTTGTAAATAATCTCTTGTATGAAGTGTGCACTTATTTCAATGTTATAGGAATTGTATGCTATGAAACCCTACCTATGAAGTTTCGGCCAGCATGTATTATGATAGGAAAAGAAAGCTAAAACCAATGTTTTGCCTTGATTAAGACAAATATGTTACATGAATGATGTGTTGATAAGACTAGCATGATGTTTGCTTCACTTGCATATTTTTAAAGAAAGATCCTACATTGGCATACTATTTATGTGAATGATTGTGCCATGAAAGTGAGTCTATACTCATGAATGATTGAATATCTATAGTACATTCATTATGAAAGAAAGAAAAATGAAAGAATGCATGTATGTATTTTACTTTAAAGTATGGCTTGTACAGGATCTTGAAAAAAGATCCACGGTTCTGGACTACCGAAGCTGTCCCTAGGTTGAAAGAAACTAGGTCTAGTAACCCTAGTAGGTCGAGACTAGCTACCTCACATCTATTTAGGGATGCGCACAAAGAAAGAATGGGTACAAGCCGGGGACCCCCAATAAAGATGATGTTTGCTTATGTTAAAGTATTACTTATTATGTTTTCTAAAGAGCGTCCTAAATGTTTTTGCAATGCATATGTTTTATGTTTGTATGCATTCATGTACCTTATGTGTCTTAAGAGTTTTATGCTATATATGAGATGTTATATGTCTTTCAAATATACGTGACATGTAGATTTAGTGAGTAGGAAAGAGCTTACTAAGTTTCATACTTATAGTTGATTTCTTATGTTGCAGATCAACATAGAAATTTCTAAAGGAAGGGATGCTGCAGGAAGGGCTCGTGTGTGTGGTGGTGACTTGGCTAATCGATCCATTTAGTGCCATTATAGACTTAGCACTTATCTTTCTAAGAAAACATGTTTTACTACCTTATACTTGATACTTGTTAGATCTTTAGGAGTTTATTTAATGCATGGATGCTACTAGATACTATGTGATCTTCATACCCTTCTTGTTGCATGTGTTATAGTTATATTTTATTTCCGCTGCAATGCTTTAGATTCATATGCAATAATATGCGCAAGTTAAGTTAAGTAGGAAAAAAAAGATAACGCGCCGCCTTAACGGTAAGGGGCGGGCGTTACAATTTGTCCTATGTCGCCTTTAGGTTGTGGGTTTTTGCTTTTGGTGCCCCTTTTCCTTTATTTTTCCTTTTAGGGCAGTTTTCCTTCACATGTCCTTCTTCGTTGCAGTTGTAGCAGCGAATTTTCCTTTACTTCTTACCCTGCACCTTATTAAATTTTTTAGTTAAAAAATATTTAGGCAACTTTCTTACCATATACACTGCATTTTCATCATTTTCTGAAGACTCCTCCTCATGTTGGATCCTTCTCGTGCTCAGTGCGATGTTGTCTATTTTTCTTACATTTCCTGCACATCGAGACTCGTGAAGTTCAAAAGTATAAAATAACTTTTCTAGAGTACGTACCTCTAAGTTCTGAGAGATATAATAAGAATCTATTATAGACGTCCACTCTGGGGCTCTTGGAAATGCGTTTAACGCATACCTTTGAGCATCTCGGATAGTTATCGTTTCCCAAAGATTCGTGAGTCCGGTGATCAATTCTTTTATCTTTGTGTGCAGCTGCGCCACTATCTCTCCTTCTTCCTTCCGGAGGTTGGTGAGTTGGTTTCGAAGGATGTCTCATCATGCCAACTTTACTTCCGAGGTTCCTTCGTGCAACTCCAAGAATTTTTCCCAGAAGTCTTTTACTGATACGTAGGTCCCGATTCGATTGACTTCTTGTGACGGTAGAATGGTTAGCAAATGAAATTCTGCTTTCCCGTTTCCTACGAAGTCCGCCTGTTCCTTCTTTGTCCAAAGGCTTTCGTCTTTGGGTTTGTCATCGGTGTCTTTGGGAATTGCAAAATTATTTTACATGATTAACAATAAATCAAAATTTATTTTGAAAAATATCTGCATCTTGCGTTTCTAATTCGCAAACTCCCCCTCGAACATTGTCGGGTAGATGACTGATCTAACCATTTTATTGATTGCTTCAGACAGCAGTTAGTCCTTCTGGAGCATCCTTGCTCTAATACCAATTGACGGTGATCGAAGGTTGGCAAGAGGGGAGTGAATTACCCTTGAAAATAGAAAATTTTATCTTTTGTTTCATCTTAAACAAAGATGTTTGTTAGTTAATAGAAATAATAAATAACATTAAAAATATAGCAAACTTAAAAGAAAGAGGCGGTAAGAATTTTACATGATTTGCAACCAGGGAGATTGTTAATCTAAGACAAAATATAGCTCGTATCTTCTGATTAAACTCCTTCGGGCAGAGAAACCTCTTACACAAGAAAAAGCTCAGAAAAAAAATGAAAACTATGCAGAACTTGTTTGCTAATGTTTGAGATGAATGAGTGAATTGAAACTAAGCTCTAGGGGCCTATTTATAGTCTCAGACAAACTTATCTGTTTGCTGCGGGGCAGTACTGGGGTGCTCGAGTGCTCCAGGGCGCTTGACACATGGCCTGGATGCTATCCGTTGCGCAACGGTCACAAATGGTAGATTGGCTGATAAGTATGGACTATCGGGTGCCTGTATGGACAAGGGCGCTCGAGTGCTTAGGCGCCCGAGATCCCGGGCTCCCGTATCCATACGGGCACTGGACAAGCCTTTGGTCAGCAGCATGCTGACCAAATTTCAACGGGTCTTCTTTGGTGATTCCTGACCAACCGAAGTTAGGCTCACCCGAACCCAACTCCCGCCTTTCGCCCCTCGAGCATCCTTCCTTCCGGCTTCTTGTCCCTCGGGCATCGCGCACATCCTTCTCTCTCCACCAGTGTACTCTTCCGCAGCTTCCGCATCCCTCGGATACACCAAGCTCGTCAATTCACTTCCCCGTGCAATCATTCTCGTCCACTGCGTCTTATACTCGACTTCCTTCGTTCTTAAGTTCCTTCACGCTTTGACAGAGGGATTAAAAACACCATGACCTAACTAAATCGGTTGACCACATCAAAACCAACCTGGGGTACTTATAATTCATACAAGAAGACCGGCGATGCATCGATAAGCAATCTCTTCCCTCTAAACTCCACCTCTTTTGGGTTGTAGATGCCATTTTTCTTGACACTCAGTTGTATCCTCCTTGCAATAGAATCGTTATCTAGATCTAGGATGTAGCAAGCTCCTAGGGCAAGAACTAATACTACATTGAGCAATAAGTGTTTGTAATGATTTAAGTTGTTATGATTGTTTTTGTATTAAAAAATGTAGGGTATTAACTTTCTTCATTCTTGTATTCGATATCTTTATCCAAAGATTTTTCTAGAAAGATTTTAGTGGATTGCCTAATCAAAAATGGTCTAAGGGATTATGGGCCTTAGAGTAGTAGTCACATGATTATGAACCAAGTAAAAACAAAAGTGTTCTTACTTTTTGTTGTGTTTTATTTTTTTTTCGCTGTGTACTCAAGTTTCTAAAAACATTTTTAAAAGATGAAAAGAAAAGATTTAAAAAAGAGATTCATGTGGGATCGGTGGTGTCGATAGAGGGGGGGGTGAATATTGACTATCGTTCTTTTTTCTATTTTTCTGAGTTCGACGTTCATTCTTTCTATCATGAGTGTTACACGCAGCGGAATAATAAATAAAACAAAACAGACGACAAGAACACGCGGGATTTTACTTGATTCCCATCCCCCTAGGGTCAGTACGTCCAAGGCTTAATCACGAGAAGCGCCCGTCCACTAGTGGTCTCCTTTCCGAAAGTTTTTCGAAAGTGGAGAAACCCATCTTACAATTTTGAATATAAGCACAAATAAAGAATTACAACTTGTAAATAAATGTAAACCAACAAGAGATGACGATCCCGACCGATCCGGAAGTTCGAAGAGTCGTGCACTTCTTCCTGGAGCCTCCTTGGTCGCAGAGCTTCATCTTAGCACTTTAACTTTGTTGTGAATTAGTAGTAAGGATGAAGAAATTGTTGCTTTGAAACCTTGGCTCGAAACCCCTATTTATATAGTCACTCGGGCGCCCAAGAGCCTATAGGGGAGCCCTCCACATCATCAAATCTGATCCAGCCAGCAAATAGGACACGAGGGATAAGATCACCTCTTGGGCCTTCTCGGGCTTCCCCATGCTTATAGGGGTGCCCGAGATGGGGGCGCCCTAAACCCCCTTAAGGGTGCATGGGATGGGGGCACCCTCAACCCCCTTGAGGCCACCCTTATCATGAGGGAACCCAGGATGATGGGGGAGCCCAGGGGCTCCTTTTCCATGCCTTGTTCGTTTGCGTTTGCTCTCCCATCCTGCCTCCAACTCCAGGTTCCTACAAGACAAACAAACAATCCTAAGCTTAAATTCTGTAAGTCTACCTGACCTACTAGGCCTTTGCTTGGAGTCAACTCTCCAAGACTTTTCTACCTAAGGTTAACTGCTTAGGGTTTCCCACCGCCTAGCTTCACTAGGACTTTATCTTGCTTGGCTTTACTCACCAGGACTTTTACCTTGCTTGACTTCACTCACCATGACTTTTATCCAGCTTCACTCACCAAGATTTCGTGCCCAACCTGCGGTTAGGTCTTCGTGCCTAGCTTCACTCACTAGGACTTCATCTACCTAGCTTCACTCACTAGGACCCAACTTCACTCACCAAAATTTCGTGCTCGATCCTCAACCAGGACTTCGAGCCCAATTCCTTGAGCCAAGACGTCGGTGACCAACCCTCGTCCAGGTCTTCGTGCTCAATTCCTCGAACTAGGACTTCGTGCCCAGCTTCACTCACCAGGTCTTCGGTGCCTTGACAAGGACTTCTTTGTTAGTCATCTTAATCATGACTAGATTTCTCTTTGCCAAATATCAGGTCCTGTTTGGCTTAGTTCTTTGTCTAACCGACCAGATATGGGTTTAATCACTCTGTCAAACATCAAGTCCTATTTGGCTGATCCCTTGGTAAAACTGACCAATCCTGGGTTCTCTGCCAAACAACAGATCCTATTTGGCTAACCCTTGTTCTAACTGATCAAACCTTGGTATATTGTCAAACATATCAGATCTAGGTTTGATCACTCTACCAAACATCAAGTCCTGTTTGGCTAACCTTTGGTCAAACTGACCAACCCTGGGTTTGTCCTATCAAACATCGAGTCCTGTTTGGCTTAACCCTTGGTTAGATTGACCAGACCTTGCTATATTGTCAAACATCAAAATACTAGAGGTAGACTATTCATGTGATTCTTTTTGCACCAACAATCTCCCCCTTTTTGATGTTTGACAATAATATTAAGTTAGGTTATGGTCTATGGGTTTTAGGTGAATACATGGGAGAAAAATTGAAAAAATCTAACTTACATTCCTCTCTCCCCCTTTGACAGACATAAAATAAATACATAAGATAATAACAAAGATTTTAAGTTAAAAATATGCACCAATAATGTTATTTTTTAAAATACTTAAGATTTTTTATAGGAAAACATGATTTTCAAAAATCCTCTTTTTTATTTTAAAAAAAATAAAGAACTTTTTTTAAAAAATATTTTAAGGAAGACTTGGTAGATAAAATTTTTGAAAAGATAAGTACTTTATTGATTTGAACTTCCCTAAATCTGACATAGTCCTAAAAATCTTGTTGACCGCAAGAAAATTTTCTATGTGCCTTAGAGATTTTCCAATCAAAATAAAGTATTTTCAAAAATTTCTTTAGCTTGGATTCCTCCCCAATCTGACACAATCCTAGGAAATCTTGTTAACTACAAAGAAAATTTTCCTATGTGTCTTGGAGATTTTTGAAAACTAAAGTAATTTTTCAAAGATTTTCAAGAACCTTTCAGAAGAGTAAAGGTTTTTCAAAAAATATTTTGGAAAATGGAATGAAATTATTTTTGAAAAAAATAGTGGTTTTCCGAAAATATAGTACTTTTTAAAGTATAATAGTTATTTTAATTTGAACTCCCCCTAAACATGACACAGTCCTGGGAAGCTTGTTAACCACAAGTTGATCTTCCTCTGAGTTTTAGGGATTGGATCAAACCAAAAGGATAACATAAATTATTTTAAAATATGAAAAATAATTAAAAAAAAGTTTAGAGTCACAAGATCATTTGTTCTTTTGATTAGGACTCCCCCTAAGTCTGACACAATCTTAGAAATCCTTGCAGATCATAAGAAAAACTTCCTATATGTCTTTAGAATTTATCTAAATCATAAGAGCAAGTAAAGCATATTTTAGAAGAACATTTTTGAAAGGTATAATAATTTTTGAAAGATATATTTTTCAAAAATATTTTGAAAAACATAATAAATCTTTGAAAAACACAAATAATATTTGAAATACATTTTGAAATAACTTTTTGAAAAAATATTTTTGAAAGACATAATAAATTTTTGAAGAAATATTTTTTAAAAAAAATCGAGCAAGACTCATTTTGAAAGAGATGATAATTTTTGGAAAGAAATGTTTGAAAACATAAAATTTCGTAAAAAGACTGACTCTCCCTGAACCTGACACCTTCTGGTTACCCTTGTTAACTATAAAGAACTCTACCTAAGTGTCTTAAGAGATTTTATCCTATGTTTACCTCAAAGGGTGGATGATGGATGGATTAAACAAACTTAGGGGCATGGGAAGAAAATGGAAAGGAAAAGAAATCCTTTCCTTTGAATGCTTGTTTACCATGATTGAAGAAGGTTGGTACATGCGGTGTAATTTTATTAATGCAAAAGGGTACATGCGTCAATTTTTTGGTATGTGGTGTAATTTTATGAGTTAACAAGGGTACATGCGTTATTTTTTTTGTTTATGATGTAATTTTGTAAATGAAAAGGGGTACATGCGTCATTTTTTTATCCATCCGTTGCTTTCCGTCCGATTTTGAGATGATCAATTTTGGCTCCAAAACTATCCGCGGATGGATTATATTTCTCTTCCCTCTTTAAATTTTAATGAAGTAAACAATGGAAAGATTTCCACTGCGGAAACTTTTCCTTAGTTTTACTTTCCACACTCCCAAGTAAATAGAACATTAGTGTTGACCTAGAGGGTTTGTGTCTAAGTGTAGGTCAAACAATTTTCAAAAGAATATATAATTTTTGAAATCTATTTATAAGTACACGCAATCAAGCATGAAATTCATTAAAACATTATTATGTTTAATCACTATTTTGAAAATAGGTTTTAAGAAAAATATTCTATATATTTTTGAAAATATTTATTAATTGATTAATCCTTATCATCTCACCCATTCTAAGTGTCGCAATACAAATAAACATGGTAGTATTATAGGTGTTTGTGAGATGCTTGATTAATTTTTCTCAATTTTAATTTTATAGATTGTTTGACCTTGAGGTAGATTCAAGTTTAACAAGTAGTAATTTAAAAGTAAATGTCAATAATTGGCTTCTAGGTCTTGGCAAGGCAAAGGAACCTTCTTGGGTATCGAAACAATGAACCTTTCCTTGACAATATCTTTTAAAGAAATAATACTTTTAATTTACTATTTGAGAAACTCTGGTCTAACTAGTATAGGATGTGGCAAGGTAGCTTCGGCTAGTTTCACTTAGCTATGTCGACCAAGTTGAGTGCTCCTTACCCTTCCTGACTTCCTAGACTATGCTCCTATAGGGATCTATAGGCAAAAATATTCAAAAATCATAGCGGAAATAATAGATCCCACGAGCGATCCATACGAAAGAAAACTCATACAAAATTAATTTACAAATTCCTATCGTATATGTATACCTTTGGCGCGTGCCCTTCGCTTATCCCGCTTGTCCGAGGTATGTTGGATCTCTTATACGTTCAAGTGTCCGTGCCTTTATGCGTATCCACACGAATACTATCTCTTAAGATTTGGAGAAGAATCGCCTTTGTGGTGCTAGCTACAAGAGGAGATTCACAAAGCAAGAATGAGAGGGAGAAGAGGGATTTCAAACAAGAGAAGGAAGGGAAGGAAAAATAACAAGTCCTCATCCAAATGACAAGAAAAACTCTTTTATACTCATCCCATGAATATGAAGAGTTTTTGCCCCTTTAGCTTCCCTCCATTAATGCCAATAAAGCCCCAATTATAGCACATTTTCTCATGTGACTCTTCAACTTCTCTTCATCCAATGAAGAGAACTTTTCATTTTCCTCTATTATTAATTTATTAAACATTTTAATGAATTAATATCCCATTCAAATGTGGTTGAGTCTAATTTAAATGGGTCAAACTCAAATTAAATCTCAATCCCATAATCCAATTGGATTCACTTGAATCTAACTCAATTAATCCAATTCGGATCAAATCTTAGTCAAACTAAGATCAATTAATCTCCGAAGCATCGTGTCCTTAGTGTGTGATCCAATAGGTTCTGGTAACATTGGTAATGTGTCTAAACTGCTTCAAACACATAAGCAATAAGCGGCATCTAGCAATGCATCATTGCTACCCAAGTGATGAGAAAGTCGAGATCAGACTTAACCTCCATGACTATGATAATGTATTCTTCTATCCTTGATATATACTTAGATTGACCAATGAGGCCTAGACCGTGTCATCCTTGATCAATCTTTGTGTTTCTTGATCCTCGAGTAGACTCACTCAAACAAATGAACTCAATATCTCATATTGACACATTTGAGCATGACCATGTGTTTTAGTAGTCCTACTCGATCAAGAGGTCTACAGATATCGCTCCCATCATATGGGAAGGATAGATCCCATCTACATAACTCACATCCCTAGCTCCGCATAATTTATTACATGCCTAGTGATCACCTTTATAGCCCACCCTGTTACGGGTGATGTTTGACGATACCAAAGTACATAACTCTTTATATAGGGAACTGTAGTGACTTCAGGTCTAAGGAATATTCATACTAATAGTCACATGAGAAAAGTTTATGACACTCATATGACAATCAATGAAATTTTCTCATGGCAGGTCAATTCAGTACACATTCTCTAATGTATACCCATGTGTCAACTTGATATCATATATCCATGACATGTGAGCTCAAGTTATCAATTGACCTACATTCTAGTCTCCATGCATTAATTTTGTCCTTGAATATTAATGTTTGACTAGGAATGGTTTAGTGTAGTGTTCTCTACATCATTTCACTATCGATTCAACCAATCGATATGATTTAGATAAGAACCTACTACCCAAGAACATTATTATACTTAGTTATTTGGCTCAAATATAAAGTAAGTATAATAACCAAACATGCCTTTATTAATCATAGAATATGATACAAAAGGTCCCTAGTCAATCATCACATAATTGGCTCTAGGGCTCCTACTAACAACTTCTCTAACATACTATCATCTCGCCCCACCCTGGTACTATGATAGGCAAGTATCAACTAATCTTTTTCCTATCTAACCATTTTAAATTAAGCAAAAATAAACTAACATGAATGATATCACATGTGTATATATAAAAATAAGCAGATGCACGAGCATGACAATTATGCATGAGTCAATCAAGTCAAATCATTTTAATTAAATTTTTAATAAAGTATCAAATTCTCGATTTGATACAGACCGTGTGAACCTGCGAATATGTTAACCCCACTATGTGAAAATCAAGCATAGACTTCGCCACAAGTTACTTCGGTGATTTCTTTTAGTGAAGTAATATATGTTAATTAACTTCAATAATAAATTTGATAAAGTAAATTTCATTTTAGACTTCGTAAGATAAAAATTGCGGATCTTGTTACTTATTTTATCTATTATTTTACCTCATAATAAATATTTGATGAAGTAATAAATTAAAAAATAAAATTTATAAATCTCTCTACCGTATTAATAAGTTTAAATTAATTCAAATAATCCCCCTATTAATAAATTAATCTATTTATATTTATTTTTAAACTAATTCTTATAACCTTAAGTTCAAATAATTTATTATTAAGATGATTGTTTCAGTTAAATAGAATTTTACTTTAGTTTCATAATTAAAGGTAGTTAGTTTAGTATTTAGTTAATGAATTTCACATTTTTTAATTTAGAATCAAGGTTTTAATTTTGAATTTTTAATTAAAGTTGAATTATTATTATCAATTAGAATTTAAGACCTACGCAATTATATTTGAATATTTTAAGAATTAATTTATTATTAAAATTTGAGATTTAGATTATTAATTAACATTAAAATTTTAAGAATTAGAATTTAAGATTTAGATGATTAATTAAGATTTAAATTTTTAAGAATTAGAATTTGAGATTTAGATTATTAATTAAGATTTAAATTTTTTAGAATTAGAATTTGAGATTTAGAATACTAATTAAGATTTAAATTTTTATGAATTAACAAATAATTTTGAGTCAAATTGCAAAATTTCCATTAATTCAATTAAGTCTAATTTATCTATTATTTCTTTTGATTTTTAATTTTAAATTTTATTTAATACTTTTATTTTATAAGAATTATTCTAAGCTTTTTTAATTATAGCTTCAATTTTGATAAATTCATCTTCATCTTCAGAATCATATTATTTTCATCTTCAAAGTTATATTCAAAACTATTAATTAGAGTTGTATTATTGTCTTCAAAATAAGTAGATTAATTTTTAGAATCTCTAATTAAAGTTTCATAATTATCTTCAAAATTATTTAAATTATCTTCAGAATTATTAATTAATGTTTCATAATTATCTTCAAAATTATTAATTAAAGTTTTATAATTGTCTTTAAAATTATTAGAATTGTCTTCAAATTTATTAATTAAAGTTTTATAATTATTATCAAAATTATAAGAATTATCTTCAGAATTATTTAAAATGTTGGAATTAATTTCTAAAATTGGAGCATTAATATTAAAATTAAGAAATTAATATTTAATATTTTAATGTTATCAATATTTGATTTGGGTCCATTAGTAGCTAATTTCTCATGGAATACATTAAGTTTGCTATACAGAAATTCTAATTTATCGTAAAAATTAAATGTAAAGAATTACAACTTGTAAATAATGTAAAGAATTACTGTTGGTGCAAATTGCATCAGTGATGCCCTCCTCTAAATATTTCAATGTTTGACAATATACTTGTGATGCCCTCCTCTAAATATTTCAATGTTTGACAATATACTTAAGTCAGCGACACATTGAACAAGGGAAGGATTAGTCAAGAAAGGTGTAACAAAGTGAACGAAAGTCCTAGGTACACTAGGCACGAAGTCCTGATTCGAAGAATTGGGCACTAAGTCCTGATCATGGATTAGGCACTAAGTTCTGACCAAGGGTTGGGCACGACGACCTGGTTCAAGGAATTGGGCACTAAGTCCTGGACGAGGGTTCGGCACCGAAGACCTAGTTCGAGGAATTGGGCACGAAGTCTTGGGCGAGGGTTGGGCACCGAAGTCCTGGACCTAGGGTTTGGGCACGAAGTCTTGGTCCGAGGGATTGAGCAACTTAGCTGAGCGATGACTAAGGACATAAGTAGAGACGGGTCGAGGTTCGGACGTCTCGAGATCTGAGAGTATCGAAGGCTAAGTAAAAGCCCACCCGAATGGACTGGGTGGCAACTGTCTCCTGAGAGGAGTAGGTGAAAGGCGCGTTCCTGGGGGTGGGAACTTGCGTCGGTTTGACCTAGGGTTTCACGAAAATCCGAAGTCAAAACCATTTCCTTAAGGTCAAGATTATATGTGTATTTACCTTGTATGTATGTATCTTGCAGGTATCTAAAATGGAAGACAAAGAAGGCAAACAACACACAATGCGGTTGGAAGCCAGGCTGCTTGGCACCCCCACTGAAGCAGGCGCCCTAATGAAGCCAGGCGCCTCACTGAAGCAAGCACCTAGGCTCAATAAGGCGCCTCAAGGGTCCAAGGCACCCTGGTCAAAGGCTTTATCGGCGTGGAGATAAGCTTTGACCAAGCCCTTTGAGGCGCCCCAGTGATCACAAGCACCCTAATGAAGACTATAAAAGGGGATTCGACCCCAAGGCTCAGGACACAACTTCTGAAACCATTCTAAGCTTCCCAAGTGACAACAAAGCGCTAATGACGAAGCTCTGCGACCAGGAGGCGCCAGGAGGAAGTGTGCGGTACCTCGGAGGTCCAGATCGGCCGAGTCTTCAATTCTTGTTGTTCGGTTTGAGTTTACATTCTGCATTTAAATTTATCTATATTTTGTTTGTAACTCTTGCACTGTAAGATGGGTTTCTCCGCCTCCGAAAAGTCAGGAAAGGAGACCATTAGTGGATGGGTGTTCCCGTGCTTAGGCCTTGGATGTACTGACCCTGGGGGGGCGGGAACCAAGTAAAATCCCATGTGCAATTTGTGTCATTCTTTACTTTACTGTTTTATTTTCCGATGTGCTACTAACGCTCTGTTTAGAACGAATCTCAAAGTGTCGAACCGAAAAGTTTTCGAAGTTTGCGAAAGATTTTTTACAGTCGATATTCACCCCCCCCCCTCTATCGATGGCACCGGTCCAACAAGTGGTATCAGAGCTCGGTCGCTCTTCACCAGACTAACTGTTGGTGCCGGAAGCATCATATCGACCCTTGTTTCGATATTGGCAAAGGATTCAAAGCTAAGTACTATTTGTGATCTAATAAAGTTACTCAAGTGTGCAAGAAAGTCCTAGTTAATCTAGGCAAGAAGTCCTGGCAAAGGGCTGGGCAAGAAGTCCTGGTCGAGGACTGGGCAAGAAGTCCTGGCAAAGGGTTGGGCACCGAAGATGTGACCGGAAGTTGGGCAAGAAGTCCTAGTCGCGGACTGGGCACCGAAGACCTGACCAGAAGTTGGGCAAGAAGACCTGACCGGAAGTTGGGCACGAAGACCTGGTGAGTAAAGCTGGGCAAAAGTCCAACCGGAGGAGCCGGTTAGCAAAAGATAAATTCTCCCGAGAGGAGTAGGTGAGGACGCGTTCCCCGAGCGAGGGAACAGTAGGTGTCGGTTAGACCTAGGGTTCCATTTGTGAGATTCAAATTCAGAACCAAGACAGCTTAGGCTGTAAATAATGGCTAACATATTTTTCTTCTTATGTTTTGGAACTAACCTTGGTTGCAGGGAACGAAGGAACGTGTTTCTACAGCTGAGGCGCCTCAAAGGAGTGAGGCGCCTCACCGAGGCTAGGCGCCCGAATGGATACGAGCGCCCCAGTTCAAGGAAAAAACCAAACCAAAGGAGCAAACTGCCACGAAGCCTCTGGAGTAAGTCAGCTCAGGCGCCCGTGTTAACACAAGCACCCCCATCAGCCTAGGCGCCCCAGTCGAGTGGATAAGTGCTGACCGAACCTGCGGATAGGAGTTCTCGCAGGAGAGGCCATGTGTCAGGCACCCCCATCGACACAGGCTCCCCTATGGATGCTATAAAAGGAGGTTCACCCCCTAGGCTTCAGAGAACATCGCTCACAACGCTCCAAGTACTTTCGTTCAAGCACGACGCTCCGACAAGCTCCGACTTCGAGATTCCAGCGCCGACGATGACCCTCTGCTCCGAACTTCGATCCACCTCGGGCGTCGGTAGATTTAATTTACGAAAAGTGTTGCAATTTTAATTCCAATTCTATATCTGTACTTAAAGTTGTAAAAGACTTTTCCGAATATAGAATTGCCCAACATAAATGGTCAAGGACCATGGGCCTTGGAGTAGGAGCCGATCGCGACTCCGAACCAAGTAAAAACCAACTTGTGTTCGCGATTGTTTTATCATTTTCCGCTGTGTTATCGCTCTATTTCTCGAAAAATTTGATATCGATATTCACCCCCCCCCCTCTGTCGATTTTCTCCGATCCAATAAGTGGTATCAGAGCGGGTGGCTCAAACCTGGTGCAACCACCAGTTTGAGAATTTTTTTTGGATTTTTTGATTTTTATTTCAAATAAATAATATTTGTGTGTGGGTTTAAAATATTCTTATGCCTTTTTAAATTTTGAATTCTTATTTTTTTTTGCTATAAGTCAGAATCGATATAACAATCAATCTTTAAAAATTTGTCATATTTCTTTTAAATATTTTTCTCGAAATTCGTGCTACCTTAATTCGAGTAATTTTTCTTTCTTCTTCAACATTGAATTCTTATTTTTTTACCATTAATCAGAATTGATAAAGCCAACATTTTCAAAAAATTTGTCATAAATTTTTATTATTTTATTATTATTTTTCCTCAAAATTCGTGCAACACCTTCTAAGCTAGTTTTTTTTCTCTCTCCCGCACTACTAATCCAAGACTAAGTCTTGGTACATTTTTGTTATTTCTTTTGTGTACGAGGTTTAAACTAAATGGCCAACCAAGAATGGAATAGCGCCCGTCCACCGCTCTTCTCTGGCGAAAATTTCAATTCTTGGAGAAGTCAAATGGAGTCCCATCTGAAGGCCCACATAAACATATGGATGATGATCCAAACGGGATTCTCTCTTCCCGTAGAGGATGAGTATCAATCAAGTGGGACAAACTGGATGAACAAACTCTCAACCAAATTGAGACCAATGCAAGGGCAACTGCAATCCTACAATGTGGCCTAAACAAGGACCAACTCGAACTAGTAGGTCCATTCAGATGTGCTAGAGAAATTTGGGAAAAATTGATTAACCTTCATCAAGGGATCTCATATGAAGAAGAAGATCAGGTAAGTTATTTTGCATACTCGGCTCAAGTTCAAATAGCCGAAACAGAGTTCGCACTCGACTTCAAAATTGACTCTGGATCAGAAGATGAGAAAGAATCCATACCTGACTGTGAATTCGAGCCAGAGTCAGAAGACGAATTGACTGAGACAAAAATGGTAACCAATTTCGAATTTTTTCCAGAATTACAATTAAATAATCAGACTGATACTGTAATGGTCAAGGAAGGTATAATTTCAAGTGCAGGGAAAACTCCAAGAAAACCACCAATGAAGAAGCTTCAACCTGTACCCGAGTCTGACTCAGACTCGGAATCAGAAGACAGTGAAGGAGATCGACCCAAACTGGTCCGATTAGCTCGTGATCATTACAAGGGTACTAGACAAACAATCGAGAAAGGTAAATTTTCAATATTTGATAATCCAATATTTATCTCAAATAACGTGATTGATTCATATAAATTAGTTAAGGTTAATATGTTAGAAAACTTAATTCACAACCTTGCTGATTTTAAAAAACCAGAATTTTATTCCAATTATGATGTAACTTAGATCATTTTTGTCATGTTTATTTTTTGTTATTATGCTTGTATTTATAATTGGATAGTTTAAGGACAAACAGTTTAATTAAAATTTGAACAACATAGTATTGGGTGGAGGTGAGATGATAGTACATTAGGGAAGTCCTTCTAATAAGGTCAAGTATGTCCTACTTGGTCTGTTTTGTCTAGTGGAACTAGCCGAAGCTACCGATCCAAGACCCAAACTAGTTAGACCAAAATCTTTCAAGAAGTAACTTGAAGATGAATTTTCAGTAAAAGACTTTGTAGAGGAAAGGGTTCTTGCTCTAATAAGGCTACAGCCAAAGAAGGCCTTGTGTCTCGCCAAGACCTGGAAGTCGATTATTGAAAATCAAATTCAATTTACTATTTGATAAATTTGAATCTAACACAAATTTTAACTAAATCTTAGATACCTATGTCAAAGTTAATCTTGCTATTTTTTATGCGATAATATGATTTTTGGTTAACATGCTTTTTATGTAATTAGTTCATTAATGTTTAAAATCTTACATGTTGGACCTTGGATGGCTAGAGAGGGGGGGTATGAATAGCCAGACACAGAACTTTTGGCTTCTTTGAACTTTTCTTGTTTCTGTGATTAGGGTTAGCAGCGGACGACAGAAACAGAAACAAGAACACAAACAGAAAATAGAAATAACAAACGCTAACTCAAAGATGTACAAGGTTCGGGGATAACTTATCCCTACTCCTTGGCGTGCCCGTGAGGTGGGTGATCCCTTGATCGTCGGCAGATCAAGCCCCGGAACTCCGGATAATCAGAACTCCTTCTCGATGGAGTAACCTCTCCACAATCGTCAAGTTGGATAACAGTTAAGCGCTCAAGACAACGAGAAGGAAAGCTCACACGGATACAACAGAAGCGCTCAAGAATGAAGACTATACAGAGAGCTCAAAAAACCAGCAAAACTTCTCTCGTTTTCTTTCTGTTCTCACTTCGCTCCTCTGCTTCCCAGCTTCTTCTTAAGCGTCTGCTCACCCGGCGCATCTGCAACCTCTGTCACCAACCCACAGACCTCGCATAGTCCACTGAACCCTCTTCAGCCGAGCCTCAAGCCAGCCGTCAGCTTCGCCAGCCAGTTGCCAGCCCGCGCCAAAAGCCGTTGAAACTTGCGAAGGGAAAACGGACAAACCTGACTGAAGCGAAAGTTGCCACTTGACCCGCCTTCTTGGTTTGAGTCATCCCTATCTCACCTACACACTTATCAGATTATTAGCAAAGCATATCAAAAGGAATCAGTAGGTATCAGAAAGAAATCAGAACGAAATCAGACGTCTGATAACGTTTCAAATTAAAGTTATCAGACACTGATCGGTCACCAGACTGATCAGTGGTGACACTGATCGATCAGGTCACCTCCTGATCGATCCAGTGACTCCCTGATCGGTCACACTGACCGATCAGGGGCACACCATCGGCCATGCCGTTACTCACTAGGTCTTCCCACCCCTGGCCAGTGGATTTTTGCCTTCCCCAGGATTCGAACTCTAGACATCCAGGCTAAGTACTAAAGTTTATGAATCCTAGTAGCTCACTTGGTTACCAGGATTCATAAACTTTAGTACTTAGCCTGGAGGTCTAGAGTTTGAATCCTGGGGAAGGCAAAAATCCACTGGCCAGGGGTGGGAAGACCTAGTGAGTAACGGCACGGCCGACGGCCGACGACCAAAGGGGCCAGGTTGTTGGGCTGCCAAAAATGGAATTTGGCCACCCAAGAGGCCGAGGGGTCGGGTCGACGGGCCGGGTCGTTACACCAGAGGGACAAGAGCCAAATACGGTGCTTCAAATGCGAAAAATACGGACACCACAAGAATAAGTGTCTGGCAAAGGTACGTAAAAATTACGTTCCGAAAAATTTTCAAATTCCTGCACTATCAGATGATAAATTAGGTAATTTTTCTAAAAAAATAAAATTACTACATAATCAAATTAACATTTTGCATGCTCAATTAGAAAATGTAGATATGGCTAAAATATCAAAAATTAATTGTTTAATCTTGAATGTCAATTCAGTAATTTCTAAAATAAATTATCATAATTTTAATTCTAAAAATTCTGATAATTTTAATTCTGAAAATTCTGATAATTTTAATTCTGAAAATTCTGATAATTTTAATTCTGAAAATCTTAAGGATAATATTGAAATTATCTTTGAAAATCTTAAGGATAATATTAAAATTATCTCTGAAAATCTTAAGGATAATATTGAAATTATCTCTGAAAATCTTAAGGATAATATTGAAATTAACTCTGAAAATTGTGAGATTAATCCTGAAAATATTGAAAATATTTCTGAGGATAAAGATGATTTTTCAGAAAATCTTAAGAAAAATATTGAAAATATTTCTGATGATTGTTATGAGGATAATGAGGATAATTCTGAGGATAATGGAGATGAAATTCTTCTAGATAATAGTTTAATTATTGTCTTGGATAATTCTGAAAATTATTACAAAACATTAACTAGTAACCCAAATTACTCCACCTACTATGAGGATATTGAAGGATGTGATTTTAATGATTAGGATGAGGAGGAGATGGAACTTTCTGAGATCAAGGCTATAGTTAATAAAGTTCACAAAGATTTAAATAAATTAGAATTATTAGTAAAACTTGAAAAGATAAATAAAGAAGAAATAGTAAAGGAATCAGATATTTTCAAAATATTGAAAATGATGAAATTAAATCCACAACTTTTAACCAACCCAGAAATTTTGAAATTTAAATCAAATTAAATATTAATTCAACTTTAAATAAGTCTAAATTTATTCAACTTTAAATAATTCTAAATTAATTCAACTTTAAATAATTCTAAATTAATTCAACTTTAAATAATTCTTAATTAATAATTCATAATTAATTCAACTTTAATTAATTCCTTCTTAATTTAATTTCAATTAATTTAACTTCAAATTTGTTTCAATTAACTTAACTCTAACTCTTAAATAACTTAAACTCAAATTAAATAAAATTTTACCCAAACCGTAATAATTAAATTAAAAATATTAAATATGTCAAAGTGTATTGGCATATTCGCGGGTTCACACGACATGTATCAAATCGGAAATTTGATACATAATTAGAAACTTAATTAAATGTCTTGACCTTTTTGAATCATGCATTAATGCCATGTATATGCATCTGCTATGTTTCTGAATATATGTCATGTCATTCATATTTAAATTTACGCATGACTTAGAACGGTTATAGGAAAAAGAATAGTTGAAACTTGAACAACCTAGTATTAGGTGGAGGTGAGATGATAGTACGTTAGGGAAGCCCTTCTAATAAGGTCAAGTATATTCTACTTGGTCTGTTTAATCTGGTGAAACTAGCCGAAGCCACCGATCCAAGACCTAAATTAATTAGACCAAAATGTTTCAAGAGTAATTTGAAAATGAATTTTCGGTAAAAGGCTTTGTCAAGGAAAGGGTTGTTGCTCCAATGAGGCTACGACCAAAGAAGGCCTCTGTGCCTCGCCAAGACCTGGAAGCCGATTACCGAAAATCAAATTCACTTTACTATTTGATAAATTTGAATCTAACATAAGTTTCGATTAAATCTTAGATTTAACAATAAATCAAGCAAAATTATTCAAGCATCTCACAATACACCCTTAAGGCAACCAAGCTTGTTGTATTGAGACATCTAGAATGGGTGAGATGTTAAGGACTAGTAAATTGAAAAATATTTTTCAAAATTATTTTTCAAAATTGTTAGAATATTTTTCTAAAAATATATTTTCAAAATAGTGCTTCAACATAATAATGTTTTTATGGAATTCATGCTTGTCTGATTGATTATATATGATAGATTTTCAAAAATTATATTCTTTTGAAAAATTGTTTGGCCTACACAATTAGACACAAGCCTCTTAGGTCAACACTAAAGTCCATTAAGACACTTAGATAGAGTTAAACGGTGTTGGTGTCAGGGGGAGTTTTTTTTTGTTTTCTTTTGAATCTTTCGAAATTGTGCTTTAAAATCATTATCATTTCAAAAGTGTTTTTCGAAAATTATGCCTTAAACATCATTATCACTTCAAAATGTTTTTTGAAAATGGTGCTTTAAATCACTATCACTTATGTTTTCAAAGCTTATGCTTTAAAAGTTATTTTCATTCCAAATTGAATTTTCTAAAAATTTATCTTCTTAAAAATTACCATACTGTCATTCAAAGTTGTTCTTTTAATTTTGATAAACCCTAAAGACACAGAGGAGGTCTACTTAATGATCTACAAGGACTCCGAGGATGTGTCAAATTTAGGGGGAGTCTAAATCAAAAAGAAATTATTTCTAACAAGTATTTTCTTTGACAATTACTTTTTGGAATTATTAGGTAATTCTCTTGGTCTGAACCAAACCCTAATGACTCAGAGGAAGAGCACTTGTGGACAACAAGATTCCTAGGACTGGGTCAAGTTTAGGGGGGGTCAAATTAAAAGAGTTAGTAAACATTTCAAAATAATATATTTTCGTGCACTATATTTTCAAAATTCTGTTGAAAATATAAGTAATTTGTCTTTAAAAATACTATTATTCCATTTTTCAAAACTTTTGTGGCTTATAAAATTGTTTTGAAATACTTTAAAATAATATTTACTTGGGTTGGAAAATTTTCAGGACACTTAGGAAAATGTCCTTGTAGTTAACAAGGTTTCCTAGGATTGTGTCAGACTGGAAAAGAAACCAAGTTAAGTAAAATATTATGTTTTAAAAACAATATTTTTCAAAGAACTTATATTCTTCTAAAAAACTTATGTGTTTCAAACTCATAATATTTTTCAAAATACTTATATTGTTTTAATAATCCATAATATGTTTCAAAAGTACTTGCAAAATATTCAAAATATTTTTCAAAATGGTTTCGAAAAGGCACCAATGTTCACAAAGTACAAATACTTTTAAGAGTGCAGATATTTTTCAAAATACTAACATTATTTTAAGTAGTCTTCGAAATGCACAATTTGTCAAGTGAAAATATTTTTATAAGTGCAAATTGTTTTGGAAAATTTTTTCTAAATAAAAGTTTTTCTATGCCAATAGTTTTCTAAGTGCAAGAAATTTCGAAGTTCAAAATATGTTCCTACAAATACACAATATTTTTTCAAAGTGCACAATACCTTTCCAAGTAAAATTATTGGGTACAAGTTAAGTACTTAGTTTTAAACTATGCTTTCAAAAATTCATACTAAGTATTTTCAAAAGAACAAAATGTTTTCAGTGTTGGTGCAAGTGTTCTTGGTGATTTTTTTTTATGTATGACAAAGGGGGAGAGTGAGCTTAAGTTAGAAAATTTTTGTTGTCTTCCAGAAGGATCAAAAAGGAAAATCAAAATATTTTTCAAAAAGGGGGAAAGTAAGCTTAAGTTAGAAGTTTTTTCTTTTTCTCCCAAAAGATCAAAACTTATTTTCAAAACTTAGATCAGTTTTTCAAGGAGTATAATTTAGTCCCTTCAGCCAATCTAACTTAAGATATTGCCAAACATCAAAAGGGGGAGATTGTTAGTGCAAGTTGCATCAGTGATGTCCTCCTCTAAATGTTTCAATGTTTGACAATATACTTAAGTCAGTGATACATTGAACAAGGGAAGGGTTAGTCATGAAAGGTGTAACAAAGTGAACGAAAGTCCTAGGTACACTAGGCACGAAGTCCTGGTTCGAAGAATTGGGCACTAAGTCCTGATCATGGATTGGGTACTAAGTCCTGCCCAAGGGTTGGACACGAAGACCTGGTTCGAGGAATTGGGCACTAAGTCCTGGCTGAGGGTTGGGCACCGAAGTCCTGGTTCGAGGAATTGGACACGAAGTCCTGCCCGAGGGTTGTGTTAGTAGGAGCCCTAGAGCCAATTATGTGATGATTGACTAGGGACATTTTGTATCATATTCTATTATTAATAAAGGCATGTTTGGTTATTATACTTACTTTGTATTTGTGCCAAATAACTAAGTATAATAATGTCCTTGGGTAGTAGGTTCTTATCTACATTATATCGATTGGTTGAATCGATAGTGAGATGATGTAGAGAACACTACTCTAAACCATTCCTAGTCAAGTATTAATATTCAAGGACAATATTAATGCATGGAGACTAGCATGTAGGTCAATTGATGACTTAAGCTCACAAGTCATGGATATGTGATATCAAGTTGACACATGGGTATACATTGGAGAATGTGTACTGAATGACCCGTCATTAGAAAGTTTCATAGATTATCATATGAGTGTCATAAACTTTCTCATGTGACTATTAGTATGAATAGTCCTTAGACCTGAAGTCACTACGGTTCCCTACATAAGGAGTTATATACTTTGGTATCGTCAAACGTCACCCATAACAGGGTGAACTATAAAGGAGATCACTGGGTATGTAATGAATTATGCGGAGGGATGTGAGTGATATAGATGGGATTTATCCCTCCCATATGACGGGAGTGATATTTGTGGGCCCCTTGATCGAGTAGGACTACTGAAACGCATGACCATGCTCAAATGAGTCAATATGAGATATTGAGCTTATTTGTTTGAGTGAGTCTACTCGGGGATCAAGAAACATAAGATTGATTGAGGATGACACGGTCTATGCCTCATTGGTCAATCTAGATATCAAGGATAGAAGGACAAGGTCATACACTATCATAGTCACGAAGGTTTAGTCGGATCTCGACTTTTCTTGTTACTTAGGTAGCAATGATGCATTGCTAGATACCGCTCATTGCTTATGTGCCTAAAGGGTTTAGGCGCATTGCCAACGTCGCGAGAACCTATTGGGTCACACACTAAGGACATGATACTTCGGGAGCCCGAGTTGGGAACTCGGGAGATCTGAGCCCGAGTTAAGAACTCGGGAGGTCAGTTAGGGAGCTCGAGTTAGGAACTCGGGAGCGCGGGTAAAGAGCTCGGTACTCGGCAGACTGAGCTGGGAGCTCAGCAGACTGGGGTCGGAGCTCGGCACTTGGCAAACTGGGTCGGCACTCAGCAAACTGGGTTGGGAGCTCGGCAGACTAGGTCGGCACTCGGCAGACTGGGTCGGCGCTCGGCAGACTGGGCTGGGAGCTCGGCAGACAGAGTCAGAGGTCGACAAACTGGGCTGGAGCTCGGTAGACTGGGTTGGGAGCTCGACACTCAGGAGACTTGGTCGGGAGACCTAGTCGAAAGCCCGAGAGGCCCGGTCGGAATTGCATGTGTAGGAAAGAGAAAGATCTCTCTTCATTGGATAAAGAGAAGGTGAAGAGTCACATGGAAAGATGTGCTCTTTATTGGCTTTAATGAAAGGAAGTCAAAGAGACAAAAGACTCTTCATATTCATGGGATGAATATAAAAGAGTGACTTTGTCATTTTGGATGATAAGTGTGTGCTTTCCTTCTTCCCTTCCTCTCTTCTTCCTCTTCTCCCTTTTGGGCGAAACCCTATTGTAGGGTTCTTGGTGTTCTACGAGCTACCTCAAGTTGCTATCACAACTAAGGTAGTTCTCCCGAAGTTGAGAGATTGTGTCCGTGTGGATACGAATAGAGGCACGGACGCTTGAACGTGCGAGAGATCCGGCGCATCTTGGACGAGCGGGATAAGCAAAGGGCATGCTCCAAAGGTATATCTTCTTTAGAAGTAGATGTAGATCAACTTTGTATGAATTTTTCTTTCGCATGGATCACTCGAGGGTTCTTGTTTCCGCTGCGTTTTTATGTTTTGGTGCCGGGAGAACCCAACAGGTTGGGCACCAAAGTCTTGGACCTAGGGTTTGGGCATGAAGTCTTGGTCCGAGGGATTGAGCAACTTAGCTGAGCGATGACTAAGGACATAAGTAGAGACGGGTCGAGGTTCGGACGTCTCGAGATCCGAGAGTATCGAAGGCTAAGTAAAAGTCCACTCAAATGGACTGGGTGGCAACCGTCTCCTAAGAGGAGTAGGTGAAAGGTGCGTTCCTGGGGGTGGAAACTTGCATTGGTTCGACCTAGGGTTTCGTAGAAATCCGAAGTCAGAACCATTTCCTTAAAGTCAAGATTATATGTGTATTTGCCTTGTATGTATGTATCTTGCAGGTACCTAAAATGGAAGATAAAGCAGGCAAACAACACACAACGCGGCTGGAAGCCAGGCTGCTAGGCGCCCCCATTGAAGGAGGCGCCCTAATGAAGCCAGGCGCCTCACTGAAGCAGGCACTTGGGCTCAATGAGGCACCTCAAAGGTCCAGGGCACCCTGGCCAAAGGCTTTATCAGCTGCGGCGAGTTCGGCGCGGAGATAAGCTTTAACCAAGTCTTGTGAGGCGCCCTAGTGATCACAGACGCCCTAATGAAGACTATAAAAGGGACTTCAACCCCAAGGCTCAGGACACAACTTCTGAAACCATTCTAAGCTTCCCAAGTGACGACAAAGTGCTAACGACGAAGCTCTGCGACCAGGAGGCTCCAGGATGAAGTGCGTGGCACTTCGGAGGTCCAGATCGGTCGAGTCTTCAATTCTTGTTGTTCGGTTTGAGTTTACATTCTGCATTTAAATTTATCTATATTTTGTTTGTAACTCTTGCACTGTAAGACGGGTTTCTCCGCCTTCAAAAAGTCTGGAAAGGAGACCATTAGTGGACGGGCATTCCCGTGCTTAGGCCTTGGATGTACTGACCCTGGGGGGTCCGGAACCAAGTAAAATCCCATGTGTAATTTGTGTCATTCTTTACTTTACTGTTTTATTTTTCGCTGTGCTACTAACGCTCTGTTTAGAACGAATCTCAAAATGTCGAGCCGCAAAGTTTATGAAGTTCGCGAAAGATTTTTTACGGTCGATATTCACCCCCCCCTCTATCGATGGCACCGGTTCAACAATTACAACTTGTAAATAAAGAATTACAACTTGTAATAAATGCAAACCAACAAGAGATGACAATCCCGACCGATCCGGAAGTCCGAAGCGTCGCGCACTTCTTCCTGGAGCCTCCTTGGTCGCAAAGCTTTGTCTTAGTGCTTTAACTTTGCTGTGAATGAGTAGTTGGATGAAGAAATTGTTGCTTTGAAATCTTGGCTCGAAACCCCTATTTATATAGTCACTCGGGCGCCCGAGAGCCTATAGGGGCGCCCTCCATGTCATCAAATCTGATCTAGCCAGTGAACAGGACGTGAGGGATAAGATCACCTCTTGGGCCTTCTCGGGCTCCCCCATGCTTATAGGGGTGCCTGGGATGGGGGTGCTCTCTACCCCCTTGAGGGTGCCTGGGATGGGGGCGCCCTCAATCCCCTTGAGACTGCCCTCATCATGAGGGCGCCCGGGATGATGGAGGCGCCCAGGGGCTCCTTTTCTGGGCCTTGTTCGTTTGCGTTTGCTCTCCTATCTTGGCTCCAGCTCAAGGTTCCTGTAAGACAAACAAACACAAGACAAACAAACAATCCTAAGCCTAAATTCTATAAGTCTACTTGGCCTACTAGGCTTTTGGTTGGAGTCAACTCTCCAAGACTTTTCTACCTAAGGTCAACTGCTTAGGGTTTTCCACTGCCTAGCTTCACTAGGACTTTACCTTGCCTAGCTTCACTCACCAGGACTTTTACCTTGCCCAACTTTACTCACCGGGACTTTTACCCAGCTTTACTCACCAGAATTTCGTGCCCAACCCGCGGTCAAGTCTTCGTGCCCATCTTCACTCACCAAGATTTCGTCCACCTAGCTTCACTCACTAGGACACAGCTTCACTCACTAGGATTTCGTGCCCAATCCTCGACTAGGACTTCATGCCCAATTCCTCGAACCAGGACTTCAGTGCCCAACCCTCGGCCAGGTCTTCGTGCCCAATTCCCTGAACTAGGACTTCGTGCTCAGTTTCACTCACCACGTCTTCGGTGCCTTGACAAGGACTTCTTTGTTAGTCATCTTAATCCTGTCTAGACTTCTCTCTACCAAACATCAAGTTTTATTTGGCTTAATCCTTGGTCTAACTGACCAGATATGGGTTTAATTACTCTTCCAAACATCAAGTCCTGTTTGGCTTATCCCTTGGTCAAATTTACCAACCTTGGGTTCTCTACCAAACATCAGATCCTGTTTGGCTAACCCTTGTTCTAACTGATCAAACCTTGGTATATTGTCAAACATACTAGATCTATGTTTGAACACTTTGTCAAACATCAAGTCCTGTTTGGCTAACCCTTGGTCAAACTGACCAACCCGGGGGTTGTCCTACTAAACATCGAGTCATGTTTGGCTTAACCCTTAGTTAGATTGACCAGACCTTGGTATATTATCAAATATCGAAACACTAAAGGTTGATTGTTCATGTCTAATACTTTTTGCACTAACAATTCACCCCTCTCTTATTCGTTTCAATTCTACATAACCGTGGAGTAGGAACCATGAGATTACTGAACCACATTAAATCTGGTGTGTATTTTATTGTGTTCTTATTTATTTTTTTTCTATTCCACTACACACTATCTTTGTAGATAAATAAAAATTAATAAAAAAGAACGAGTGTTATTTACCCCTCTATCACATCTGATCCTAACAAGGTTGACTTTAGAACGAGGAGGTATTTATGAGTCTTAAAATTTGATGGCCGAGAACTAGGAGAGCTAACTAGGTGACTTAGCGAAGGATGATATGTGGATGCATCCAAAGGATTTAGGACCTGACTTGAGATGAACTAAAGGGCAACCAAGCAATCCAACAACATAAATGAACTTAACAAAGGATAGCATATAGATGAACTATAAGACAACCCAACAACATATATAAACAACCTAGCAAAGGATAGAATATAGAATAAGAAAAAAATAATTAATTAGGTAATAATCGAATTTAGAATTATCGATCCGACCCACAAAAGTTTTCTGTCGACTGCCCGTGAGGCAAGTACACTTGGAAACTCATCCTGATAGCTAATATTATCAGGTTCATTACCTATTAAGGAAAAAAATTCCCAACATTATTGCTTTCAATAGCTTGGAGGTCTTATCGATTTCAAATGATTGAGGACATGACGATAGGTAGACTCTTGGCCAATATAAAATGCAACAAAGAATGACCAAGAAGATAATAAATTGTAATTGTCTACCAGTGACTAAGAAGGTTCTCTTAGACCCGTTGGTTTCAACGACTCATAACTGCCAGTTAACCGATGATTCGAAGTCATTAGGATTTTTTTATTTTTTGATTATTTTTCAATGGTTAAGATCATTTGACCGTTTTTTATCAATGACTATGATTTAGTGACCGTCATGATCCAAACCCTATAAATAGGGAGTTCATTTCATCATTTTCACACACATCTTCTCTACTCTCATTCTCAATTTTATATTCTCTATGCGTTTTCGACTCCATCTTTCGACGACAATGGAAGGAGGTCATGGGGCTTAATCATCTCGATCTCGGAGGGAAAAAGAAATAGCGCACAAGGATCTTGACATTCAAATTCAATTCATCGATGATGAGACCGAGGCCAAGCCCCCACACCTTCTGACGCTCGAAACATAAGGAAGTACCAATACAATTACTTTTAAGGTTCGGAAAAATTCTCCTATAAAATTTTCTATTTTCACTAAATATTTTGAGAAGGTTACACTTTCGTCGGGAGAATTACGTGCAAAATGTAAGAATTGCAATGCTTCCCACAAATTCCAAGATGGCGGTGGCTATGAGTTGTTAAAACGATATGTAGAAACGAAACACCCGACGGAATATGAACTCGACCGCTCTCAAGCACAATTATCAAGATTTTCTAGCGGTAGTAGTGCTAATTCTTGTTTACTTTTATATTCTGATAATAAATTAACACTACAAGAAAAAAGTTAAACAACAACACTTTTTCCGCGTTGTCGTTAATGCTTAAAAAGCGATGTTGATGAAGCCGTTGTAGAAAGTATATCTACGACAACGCTTTTTCCGCGTTGTGGTTTGGAGCAAAGACAACGCTTTTTTCGCATTGTCTATTGGTTTTTAAAAAGCGTTGTTATTGACGCTGTTGTTAAAAGTCGGGTATCAAAGACAACGCGGAAAAAGCGTTGTGGTTTGGCACAAAGACAACGCAAAAATCGTGTTGTGTATTGTTACTTAAAAAACGTTGTCTTTTTAATAGGCAGTGTTTTTCACAATTTATAATATTCACAATTTATAAACATTTTTATTCTCAATTGATAATATTCACAATTTACAATATTCACAATTTACAAGCATTTTTATTCACAATTGATAATATTCACAATTTACACTGATAATAGTTTACAAAATTCACTTATAATACAGTGCATTATTTACAAAAGTGTTTGTATTCCATATTAAATACAAAAAATATCTCAATTCACAAGTTCTATAAAACTTCATCATTCACAAGTTGTTCTTTGGGGCTGCTTGTTAACTCGATCTGCTTTAACACTGCATAAAAATAATAAATTGGGATAAGAGATTATATACACACAAATAAGACTGCTTCCATATGTGACAACTAAAAAGAAGTATAAAGCATACCTAGATGAACTATTAGAGATTATGATAAACAGAATCAATGTAACACTGACCTTTTGTTAACTGAAAAATATGCAGAGCACAACGCTCAACGGCAAGTCTTACTGGGCCACTCCCATTCTTTAACTGAAAAGATCTATGTCTAATGAACTAGGTTGCAGATTCAGTCATATCCATAAGTACTTGTAGCAGATCCTGGAACTCATTATCTTCCATGTACTGAGAATAAATAAGATTGTACATCAGTGCCTCAATGCAAAATAAAACAAAAGTATACAAAAAATCTCATAAAGCATCTTAAAGAAACTAAAACGAAGCAGAAGCATTTGTAGCAAGTTGGTGTAAGTATTTCTCTAATAGTAGATTCATCTATCATTTCACAGCTAGACCAAATATGGTAATCAACTTCAGACCACTGTCTTGCAATAGACACAAATCCCAAAAATCAATCACATAAAAGATGTTGTACCTGAGACATGATTCCCATGACTTTTGTTGCAGAAACTCGCACCTCATCATCATCAAGTTGCAACATGGCTCTCAGTAAAGTAGCAAGTTACTTAAATAAGATTATAGATTATGTTATGTAAACATGGTACTATTAGAATGTAGATTGAAACTATTCATACTAAATAGTAGCAATTTCTTAAGGGAACTTAACATCAGTCATATATCATGCAGAATGAAGCAAGTACCAACAAAATTTTGGTCCTTAAGTCATATAACTCTCATAAAGCATAGAAAAATAGTATGTCATGAGATTTGATATTGAAGTCCAAGGAATTCCCAGACAAGACAAATAAAAGCTCACAGGTATCACTAGTTTGTTGGATAAAAAAGATAACGCAATTTTATATGACCAGTAGCATCATGTAACGTTATATAATAGCATGGGCTAAGAAATTTTGAGATAGCATGCATTCAGTGGACTTCTATAACTATTGAACAATAGAACTTACTAATGCATATACATAACGACTGAAAGGCCCATCTGTAAAGCTGTTCCACGACATATAAAACTGATCTGCAAAAAGAAGACACTTTGATCATGAGATACAAGAGACAGTCTGGGATCAGAATCATTTTCGACATTTAGCAAGCTTTTAAACATCAAGACATCATTCTGAAAAATAATCCTTCACAAAAAGATGGAATGCAAAGGTAATATAACTAACAAGTAACAAACCAATTATCCTTTTCAATTACTTACCTCTAAGTTTGTGGCCCCATAGTGAGCTCACACCATTTGCCTTGTGTGCTGCAAAAGTAGATAAGAAAGATATATAAGCTTAAGGAAAATGTTGAGAGAGAAGATATTGCCTTTAATAGAATGGAACAAGTGGAGGATAGACAATATTTTTAAAGTTCAATGCCTTTGCAGATGCAATCGAAATAAGAAAAAACTAAGAATAATTAACAGATAAAAATTAAATGGATAGGCAAATAGCTAGCACAAAATTCTCAAGTCAAAACTAATAGTAACTTACCTCACCTACGCGTATAGAACTTGATTAGCCCATAACTCACAGTGAAGAACTTGATTAGCCGGCCAGAGAACATTTGATTGTCTGTAGCTTCGTAAATCTGAAAAACCTGCACAGATCAACATGCAATTCAATCAGATTAAAATGAAGAATAAAGGCTATATCAGTATAAAAATTGGGATAATCGAGTGTGATAGTTTCTCTTTTTTGACTGAAATGGCAAAAGCTTATTACACTTTGTCAGTATCCTTTTAGAAATTGCTCAAGGTCATCATCATACCTGGAAGATTTGAACGAACCAGAAGGTGGTTGCAGTGGTAATCAGGTTGTATACAAAATTTAAATCAGAATAAAACAGTGTATACCTCCACATGTAGCTCAGCTTCACATACTGGCAACAGAGAATATTATTAGGAAAAATAATAAAAAATTAGAATAAAACATTATGACTGGGGTGAGCATACTTGGGTGTTATCAAGAAAGACTGCTTCACATACCTCCATATGTTACAACTACAAAAGAATATAAAGCATACCTAGATGGACTTGTGAGGTAGAGACATGCTCGTTTGCAGTTTGTAGCATCTACATGCTCAACTAACAGGTCAACATCTTCCTCCTATATATTACACTGACAGAAGATTACAAAAGCTAGAAAATTTACACTGATAACTATTATACAGATATCTTGTACTTGCATATTAATGCAAGCAAACATCCTTTCACTGCATGTGACAAGTTTTCCAAACTCACAAGTTTTACAACACATCATCAATCACTTAAGAGTTTCACGAGTTTTTCAATTCACAAGTTTCATAATCAATCCGCGATTGGGGCTAACTTTTGAAGCTCGATCTCATAACTATCCTTTAACACTGCCTAAAAAAATGGAATTAGAAATTATAGAAAATACAATATAATGTAAGCTACTTTTAAAAAAAAACATCATTCCATGAACTTAAATCTAAATAGAATAATGATCTTGTATGATTCCAAACCTATTCAGAAATATGATCTTGAATGCACTCCGTCAACTCGGCCCGAACCTCATCAATTTGATCACGAGAGTAACCTGTTTTTGTGAACTGTGAACACAGACAAATTAAATTGGCGAGTGGTTAATGGGAAAAATAATCAACACTGATCACTTTGCAATTCTAAATAGTTAATGTCAAAGAATTTGAGATAAGCTTAATATAGTTACTATTGATCTCAGTGAATCTCTCTCGATAGTCTCAACTTCTTCAATAATTTGTTTCATGTATCTCATCACAAAAAAACCGCATTGTTTCGCATCCGGTTGTTGAGGAGCCTATATATGGTAATATTGTCAAATAGTTAATGAAAATTATACACATTCCAATATATGTTAAACAAAAGTATACATACCTTAACTACTTCCCACTTAGCATTTTTTTCTCCCTTTCCTTCCCTTGGTAGAATTAAACAAGCGTAATGCCCTTCATACGTTATGAATATTTGTTATATAAAATTTATATTAAAATATAAATTTACTCACAGAAATCTGAACTCACATTTCCATTACGTATTTACAATCATCATCTCGAATGCGAGAACTAAGGGAATCCAACACATAAATAGTATCCTTGTAAGGTTCAATTACACTGAGAATCCAATGGAAACTAGGCAAAGACATATGGTTAGATCATAAAATTTAATAAATTAGCAAATGGAAGCATTTTAAAGTGAAGTTTTATTTTGCACTTACCCGACATTACATGGCACCAAAACAATTTCATCTGATGATGCACCGGTTAGCCTATCAGCTAAAAGAGTTGCCCTTTGGTTCAGCGTTTCAAGCTTAGCTGTTTTGTCTTGTGCCATTTTTGCTAGAAATGGGGATTTTGTGGGGATTCATAAATCTGAATTTCTTTGTAGTGTTATCTTTCAGCTTCTTTTTATACAGACACCTATCAATGCAAAGAAAATAAAATTAAGATACGAAACAATAATGTAAGCAAACATAAGGATCACTCATAATGTTTCATTAATGAATATAAACATCATCTGTGAAGAAAATGTTTCTGAAATTGCTTAAATAATTCACTTACCATATGTAGGCAACGATCAAATTTACTGAAATTGGCTCCAAATGATACAAAGAATTTATATCCTCAAGGTCCAGAAAAAGTTCACAATCTTCATCAAAAACTTCATTATCTAAACGCAGTGATATACACCTTCCTCCATCTAGAGCATGCTTACTGTAACAATATAACATATGTAATGATCTTGGGACACTTGTTGACAAACTAGGTTTCTTTTGTGGTTGTTCAAACTTCTTCCTTCCAGGCTTCTAATAATATCAAATGTAAACAAGTTAGATAGCTAGGTTGAATAATAATACAGTCACAATTTAACTTGAACTATAATAACTCATATACCTTCTCTTGCTTCACAATCTGCTGTTCAGGACAAGCCACAACAGATCCTATGGCATCACCAATGACTTCACATTCACTTGGAATTGGATATGGAAAACGAGCTGATTTGTCCAGTGCTTAATCAATGGAGACTCAAATGCAATTAATGGGAAATGGAACACCATGAAGCATTTTATCTTGTCCATTGAAACCAACAATTGTACCATATGCAGCAATATTTGTGGCAGATTCCAATGTCAGCGCAACTGATTGACCCTAAAATATAAAAAGGCATTTCGATTATTTTCAGTTTATAACGCTATACTAAAAATGAATATAACTATAACTTTGCTTTTATTATACCTGTAACACATCATCTTTACGGATAATCTGTACATCATCTTCGTCAATATTCATCTGATGAAACTTCACTGAGCAACTACCTTTGTCATCAATTGAATTTTCCCATGCACCCCTTTTATGCATCATAGCTTCAAGTTTTTGGATGCGTACATCTTGTTGTGAAATTTTGCATCTTCGTCTCCTGCATCTCCCTTTTATGCTCAGCAATATTTCTAGGGTAACATCAAATTTCTTCCTTGTTCTAGGAACATTGAATAGATTGTGGGTTGATATGACCTCCCTATACCCCGCACGCGGCCAGCAATTTCTTGAGTATCAAGTGCTTGGTCAGAATATCCTCTTTTGGTCCTTCAATTTGCAGCTTACCCTCCCTCTTTTGTTGTATATATTCATCCTGTTATGCAACATTAAAAGAAATTATATTTATACAAGGTATCATTTTATTAAATTTACAGGTTTTATGTATTGTTAATTTGCTTACAATCTTGTGGACTGTGTTCACCAAATCTTCTCCTTGAAACTCTCCTCCTTTGTTGGCACGTCCTTTCTTCCACATAATACTCTGTTGATGTCTTTATCATCACATAATTCATTCGCCTACAACAAAGAAAAATCAAATGACAAATGTGAAATAATTTTATGTGAATCATTTGGAATGGTTCTTAAAGGAAATATAGTTTACAAATACTTACAATTTCTTCAGCAAAGCGTGCATATCCTTTGCGTGAGAGTCG
>JAGFNQ010001050.1:63018-120292 GCA_024364735.1 Boesenbergia rotunda
CAAAGATCCAAATTACATATTTTGCTTTATTGGTTCCACATAAAAACTCTAATGGAGCATGCCAAATTTTTGTGCTTGAGACTTTTGCTCACGCCTCCATGACCTTAATTATGATTAGCGGGTGAAAATCAGTAGATTAGAATCCGATGTTCACTTTGGGCAAGTGACCAACCATAAACGGGTTTGATATGTCTTTACTGTAGCCGTTACGACGTACTAAATAGGTCTATGGTAGATCTATGCACCCTTGCAGGTTTTTGGGCAAAATCTTAGCCGTCAACGAATTTAGCACGTCTTTACCGTAGCCGTTTGCTACGGACTAGATAGGTCATTTATGGTGGACCTATTCACCATCCCTGTCTACTTCCACCAACCAAATAAATCTTTGCCTTTCAACTTCATCAATCTTCAGTAACACCTAAGCTGACCGTATCACCATTCCTCTTTTTTCTAAAGAATTTGCACAACAGTAAAGCATTTTGGACCAGCACATGCAACTCAGACTCAGAAGATAGACTAAAAACTGGCCGCAGAGGTGGTGCAACAACCAATACAGTAGCAACCAATATCCAGTGAGGTTGACAGCAGAGGTGACGCAGCAAAACACACAACTCAACTGGCTCATCTGGGGTTATTACCTTAAAAAACTGGGCAAACTTAACATCAAACTTTGCTCTAACTATTTCCCGCATGGATCTAACAAGCCTTCGTCCTTTCCAAATCAGTGGCAGAGAACGACAAATCCTTTCTTGTATATTAGACAGTATTTGCTTTGATCCAACCTGGCACAACCTCTCGTGTTTCCATCAAACTGTTACTGCTATTTTTCATAGGAACTAACAGATTGGAGAATTCATACATATTTTTTATGCAATCTAACATAAGGCAGCCCCAATCGGTCTACCCTACATATCCTTGCTAGTATATTATCCATGTCTTTCTCCATCAGCACTTTATCCTCCACCATTTCAAATGCTTGGATAGCAAGATAATTGTCAACTTTATTTGCTTCTCTATAAACATGTGATATTTCTACTCTAAGCTTCTTAACCAGCATTCGAATTTTAAGCACCACCTGACGAAGGTCCCAATAAAGTGCAGAGTTTTTTATAATCGTCAAGGCAACTAATGAATCGGATTCCAGCCAAATCGGGAGAAGATTTTGTGCATCACATAACTCCAAACCCTTTTGAATCGCTAGAAGTTTGGCTCTAATATTAGAACCCTCTCCAAGGGTGCCCTATTTAGCTATTATAACTTTTTCCCTCATGGTTTCAGAGTAGGATACCAAAGGAAGAACCCGAGTTGCCCCGCGAACAACCATCTGTGTTTAGCTTATAACTGCCAAAGGTCGGCTTTCTCCAATACACCACCGTGATTGTATTAACTGCCATAGGGCTTACTTTAATTCCCAATCCTTTAGCAACCTATGAAAAACCCCTCCAGTGCTTGGATTTAATTAACCCAGATAAAGTGCCTCTCTAAAAGTATTGGTAGATGCTTCCAATTATCTTCCAGGCTGAGGGTTTGGATCCACGGTGCTTGCCATCATTTCTCGCAATCCATAAAAATCAGTTAAATCAGAATGACATCACTTCCCGTACATGCCTCCAGGCACCCAATCCAGCCCTATCCTCCGATTCTCCCATGTAGAGTAGTTGTGAACCTTGAACAAATTCGCAAAATGTAACCAAACAGTTTTTGTTGTATGTCCGTGGAAGAATAAGTGTTCCCACGATTCCATATCCTCATAACATTGACATCTTGAAACTAGGTGTACACCTCTTCCTTGTAAGATTGAATCTACTGACAATTTTTGTTGTAGAAACCTCTAAGAGAAAACCACAATTTGTTGTGAGCCGCCCACTCCAAATCACTTGTCCGAATTGCGCCAGCGGTAGAGTTTGTCTCACGCTATTCCATGCCAATTTTAGTGAGAACTTTCCATCTTTGCTTGGTTTCCAAATTAATTTGTCTGGTTCGCCTGATAGGAAGGGCAGATTTGCTACTTCAGCTACAGCAGGTTCGGTCAACAGAGACCTAAATCTGGATATGTTCCAAACCGAGCCATCCATCAATTTAGAAATCAACATCTTCGAGTTCTCGTTTTGCGGGTAGTCATTGATCAAAGGTCCAGAGTTAGCCAACTTTCATACCAAAAATTCAGCCTACCTCTTCCTATGATCCACCTTATGTTTGGTTTGGCCAAACCACGGATTTGTAGCATTCGTCTCCAGCAAGGAGAGGCATTGCCTCTTAAAGAAACAGTAGAAGGATGCTTGGTTTTGCAATACATTCCTGTCAGAAAGTTAGCCTATGGCGTAAATTGTTCCTTGAACCCGAACCAAAGTTTTACTGCAATAGTAGTGCCCATTTTTGATAACTTTCTCAGCCTTCCAGCTTTGGTTTGGTGATCTCCTTCCAAGAAATCCAGTGAGTTTTCTTGTGGGATTATGAAGATCCCCAAAAGAATCTGGCAATATCATCTCCACTTTGTGAAGAATGGAAACTGGCGGGAAAAGAACTTGTAGTAAATACAACGACATAGAACTAAGGACACTTTGAATCGATAGGAGTCTACTGCCATAGGAGAGTTTTGACATGTTCCATCCCTACAATTTTTTCCAAGAGCGGTAAGAAAAATTCAGATTTTCTGTGACCCAAGAAAATTGGGATTCCTAGATAAATAATGAGCTTCTTGCCCTCTTCAAAACCAGTAGCAAGTGTAATCTGGTTTTTTCTAGTGGATGATATAACTTTCGAGGGATAAAAGAAACTCTTTCTTATGTTAACCAATTGTCCCGATTAGGCTTCAAATTCATTTAAAATTTCTTTGATTTGCTTCACGCAATCCATCGATCCATTCATAAAGATCATGATGTCATCTGCATAGGCTAAGTGTGAGATCCTCATCTTGCAACATGTGTTGAAATAAAGCTTTAGGACTTTGGTAAAAAGATCATCCAAACCTCTTGAGAGCAATTCTGCAGCTAAGATGAAAAGGAACGGGGAGATAGGGTCGTCCCCTTGCCTAAGCCCACGTTTCGCCTGAAAGAATCCCGAGAGATTGCCGTTTATATTGACCGAAAACCAGCTCTAACTAATGCATCTGTTGATGATATCAATGATAGAGTTTGAAAATCCAAAGGCCCCCATTATTTTAAAAAGCAAGCTCCACTGTACTCTATCGATTGCCTTCGCCATATCTAGTTTTAGAATTAAGTTTCCCCCCTTTTTTTCTAAAGTTCAACTTGTGATTGAGTTCTTGGGCTAGAAGTATATTGTCTGAAATTAATCTTCCCTCAACAAAACCACTCTTGAGCCGGCGATATGATTTTTTCCTGCGTGGACCGAAACCTAGAAGCCAATAGTTTGGAGATGATCTTGTAAGAAACATTACATAGACTGATGGGTCTGAAATCCTTCCAGTTTTGCGCACCTTCTAGCTTTGGGATCAGTACAATGATAGTTGCAGACATCCCTCTAGGCAGCTGACCCCCTTTGAAGCAGTCCAAGATTGCTTGATGAATATCCTCTTTGATAATGTCCCAACAAGCTAAATAAAATGAAATTGAAAATCCATCTGGCCCTGCAACACTATCTTTGCTTATCTCCCCTAGTGTTTGTTTGATTTCCATTAGCGAAGGCGCCCTGATTAACATTTCATTTTCTGCAGGACCAATAACAGCTGGGATACAACTCGTGGACACACTATCACAATTAAAGGGCTCACCCAATAGTGGCCCCTCGAAGTATTTAGCGCCAGAGGCTCTTATCTCATCTGATTTTTCTAAACAATTCCCATTATCCCATATTCTGAAAATTTTGTTAGTTCATCGTCTTATTTGGACCAAATTGTGGAAAAATTTAGGGGGTGTTTGGTTTGCTCTATTTTCTATTTTCATTTTTCAGAAAATCACATTTTCTCATTTTCTGGAAAATGACTTTATTTCATTCTTTAGTTTTCCATAAAACGCTATATCTTTTTCTGGAAAACAAAGCTGGAAAATGCAAACCAAACACGTTTTCTAGAAAACCACATTTTCAACTGAAAATGAAAATGGAAAACAAGCGTACCAAACGCAGCCTTAGTGTTTTTATCTCCCTCTTTCATCCATTTGACCGTTGCCCTTTACTTCCAGAATTCTTCCTCCATATTGAGAGTCTTAAAAAGATTTGCTTGTGCTTTGCCCTTAAGGATTTGTGCTCATCAGTGGGATCAGAGTCAAACAATTTCTCTGTCTTAGCATATAATTTTCAGTCTTTTTGATATTATCATGTATGTTTCCAAATACTTATTTGTTCCACCATTTTAGATGCATTTTTAGCCTTCGGAGTTTGGCTTGTAATCTGGACAGCCCAGTGGAGATACATGGCAGATCCCAATTCAACCTAACTGTTTCAAGGAACCTCGGGTGTTTTAGCCACATGTTTTGAAACCTAAACGATGCTATAGGTTTCTCGTGTCTCGGGACAGAGAGTAGCAGTGGGCAGTGGTCTGAAGTGACCCTGCTCAGATGCGCCTCACGAATTGAACACCCTTGACCTTCCCATGAAGATGAGATCAGAATTCTGTCAAGCCTTTTCCACACTCTGTTATTTGTCCAAGTAAATTTATCCCTCACAAATCCAACATCTAGCAACCCACCAAGCATCATAAAGTTGTTGAAGTCTTCAATTGCTCCCGGTCTAGATATTGTTCCTGATGAGTGTTTTGAGGCCTTGGAGATTACATTGAAGTCACCTCCAACCATCCATAACTCCTCACTGCTTGGTTTTGTTGCCACCAATTTATCCCAAAGTTCGTATCTATCAGATCTACTACACTTGGCATACACTACTGTGACAAAGAAGCTGTTGGGTAACAAATCAGATTTAGGACTTAGGTGCATAAATTGTTCGTGGTCTTCCAACACTGAGCAATCTATGATAGAATTGTATATGAACCAAATTTTTCCTGAACTATTTGATATAGCTTTTGTCATTCCCAATCTTCGTGAAATGAAATGAGCATCTAACGATATAAGCGATTCCAAGATTCCCAAAAAATTAAGTTTGAAATTGATCTTCAATTAATGTAGCCTATGCAGAGTTGCAGCATTACCTATGCCCCTGATGTTCCAAATCAGTCCAGACATTATTCAGTAACGGGTGGAGCAAACACCTAACCTTTTTTACTTCTTGTGGCATGCTTGCTGCCATTTGGAGGAACATTATTAGCTTTAGATATTGGGAGAGGGAAATTGCGCCAGCTTGCTTTTTTTTGGGATCGAAGACAAGGAAGTGGAGCGATGTAAAATTCGTGGCTCAAGGGCTGTCTCCTCTTTCCAAACCACAAATGATTTGGATTGTAATGCCTCCTCTTGTATGCCACAATGATTATGAATATTTTGTTCCAGGTTCAGCTGGCACTCAAGGGGAAAGTTGTCTTGTTCTAGCTCCACAACACTTTTTGTTTGGCCCAGAACAGTTGATTCAATGGCCCACATTGGTCCTTTCTCTAAACCTGAGCGATCTTCTTGTATTTGAGCAATTTTCCCTGATCTCAGTTGGCCTTCAGTAGCTGAAAAGGAATTCGCTGCATCTCTGTTCTTTTTGCTTCTGTAGACATTTCTGGTATGCAGATCGGTGTTGTTTACAACGTTGTCTTGTTTTCCCGAATTGTTTAGGATAGAGGCTCCTTCTATAGGAGTTATTCCTTTAGCATTCATAGAGTCCTCAGGACTAAAGTCATTTCCAATAGAGTGTTTTTTGTCACTGTTTCGGCATCAGCGATTGTTGTTGGGCCCTCCATTTCCACTAGATCTTCTGTACGGCCTATCTCCAATGACTTGTGGTCGAGGCTGTCTTCATCCATATCATTTCTTTCTGAGCCCACCTCATGTTGCTGTATCTATCAATTCTTCAGTATCTCAGTTGTCTTCCTCATCAATGTCCATGAGAGCCTGGAATTGATTGTTAGATATTTTCTCCTTGCTGTACTCTAGCAATTCACGTCTAGAGGAGCTCTTTCTCTGGATCCACACCCCTTTATCAGATTCCCTTTTGTTCGCAGTTTCTTTTCTCATCTCTAGTGCACCTTCAACTTTCTCCTTTCCCTTCTCTATCTCTCTCTTCTTGTTTAGCTCCATTCTCAGTTCTTCACCACCCTCCATATAATCTATCGCAGTGTCATTCCGTGTTGGTCTTTGCGTATTACCATTAGCATAGCATTCTGCTTCCGAATGACCCAAATGCAAGCATGAACCACAGTAGGTAGTGTGCTTCTCGTATATCATGTACTGTAGACGTCTTTCTTCTCCGATCCCAATCCAGAAAGCCTCTACTTTTGGTTCCGTGAGGTCAATTTCTACACAAACGCGTGCCATGGTTAACCTTTCACCTCTAGCAGTTGGTTCATCTATTTTTATTGGCTTTCTGGCGATCTTGGCAGCCGCAAAAAGACATTGTTTTCTATATATATTATTTGCATCTAACTTATTACCTATTTTTAGCTTTCCTAAAATTTTCCTAAGTGTGGTGTTAATTATTAAAAACATAGAGCCATATATAGATTCCTAATTGCACAAGAGGAACAAAGATGAAAAAACATCTCTCTTTAGCGCTTGTTTATAGCAATATATGTCTTGTTGCTATTGAACAATTTTAAAATCTATAAGAATTCCCTCTTCGCCTACCTCTGTTGGCTCCTAACTTTGTCATTTAGCTTTTTGATGGTGGTTAGCTCCTTTTGTTTTCTTGGAGATGTAATAAGCTTCAAAATTTTTACTTTGGATCTTGCTGCAGTCATAACTCAATTTCTTTCTCCATCCATTGTTGTTTTAATTTTTTTTTTTCTTGCTTGCCTATCCTTATTTGCATTCTTCTCAGGTTTTAAGTTTAAACTTCTATCTTCCTCCGTTTTCTATGCTAGCAAACTGAACTTTGATTTTTCTACATCTCAAACCTTATGTTCGTTCTCTGTGCATTATTTTTCTACTCAGTCGTCGTATTTGGTTTTTTTGAAGACATGAGTCATGCCTTGGAAGTTAGAACATCAAGCTTTGTTATTCTTCCTGTAGCCAATAGCTAATTTCATGATTTCCATTTTTTTATACTGATTAATGAAAAAATGAATGTGTTAAAAGGAACAAAGTTATCAACTGTCACATCAAACTTGAGTTCTGTTGTTTGCCCCATTTGCCTATAGTTTCATGTTGGATAACTCGAGTACTGGAAAATCAGATTCACTTTGAGAAAAAACTAGAGTCCTCATAACACTTTTGTTGGTGTTTGATTCATGTTTGACAATTACCAAGCTATAACAACTTTTTAGGGAAAAGCATTTCTATGTGATTTCTGTTTTCATTTCATGGCTCATCGTCTCATGACAGTAGAAATATAGCAAAGAAGACAAAATGGATTGTGTTGCAGTCACCTAGAATGGAGATAAATGAGTGTCATCAGGTAAATTGGCAGTCTGCCAGTTGCATGATTGATGTAATTGTTAATGAGATTCATTTTTCTGCTGACCAGTTATCCTAAGGCTATTGTGCAAGTTCTTGCATCTAAATCTAACCTGGGTTAACAATGTAATCAGTGGAATCTTCTCAGTTTCTGAGGTGTGTTTAATGGCTGACCTCAGAACAATGGCAAATTTTGAAGCTGATGTTAACCTCCTACATTTTAATCTAAATTTATTGGCTTGTAGACAAAATTTACAGCTTCCGAATAGGAAGAAATATCTTGAGCAATATGAATTGTAAGGTCAATTTTTTGTTGATTGGAAACATCGTTCGATATTCTTGCTTGATAAGTGTGCATGCTTTGTGTTGTTTTAGTGTCCTATGTTTATGTACAGATACCAACTTTAATAGAACCACCAAATCAAAATAAAAAAACACTTAACACAGTTGATGGATCAGTTTTGAGTCAAAAATGCTTGACCTAAATTGGAATCAGGTCTTACATAACCCTGATTAATGAGGTTACCATTAATTCAGATTTTCGGAGATTCAGTGCAAACATGTTTTAGCCACTTTTATACAATGATCCAAATGTATGTTATCACATTAGGTCAAAATTTTCATACTCTGGATTTTGTTTATAATCTTCTTGCAAATGATGCGAGTTGTTTTGTCAGTCTAGAGTTGAAGAAGATGGGGACATCAATCTTTTATAGTTGTTTTGCAGATATTCATGCTTAAACTTTTTGTGAAAACTTTAAGTATGTGACTTGGTTTTATTCCTGTTAATTACATGCATAATTTTACTTTTTTTAGAAGTGGGAATGAAATTACAGCTGCAAGATTCCAAATGAAAAAACACGTCTTCAAAATTTCACCAATCCATTGTATACTGGCACAATCAAATAACTAATGTCTTAGGATGCAGAAAGAACAATTATATACATCACAACTTTCCAAAATTCTCCAATCCCTTGCTCCGCAATACTGTCTCCTCTGTCAACCCTGAGCAGATGATCTACTTCTTGCAGACAAGAATCTGCTAGGGCATAACACTCCAATATAGGCATTGTGAGAAAAGAAGTCTCCTGTGTTATTATCCTCATGCGGATGAATTTATTCACCAAATCAATGAAATGTTTTCCTGTGGCTTGGATCTCTTAAACAACTTAATTGGCTTTCCATGCATTCTGCAGTTATTTTGCAATGAATCAAGGGGAATTTTGTATCTGATCTCAATGCTCAATAGCAATTAACTCGCCTGTCAAAATAGAACTGTGTTTCAGTATAGCTCTAGCAAAGGCCTTTTATGGTTTTGTTAAGATCCTGTGTATCAGTTAATGAGGCTCTGTTAAAGAGCGCATGGGGACTTGCTTGTGGGCAAATAATCCATCAGTTGCTGGGGATTGAAATTTCATCTGGTGAAGTCAACATATTTGGAGACAAAGATTCCTTTTATGGTGTATGGATCTCATCTTGCTATTGACAAATTATTAACCTAAATGGAATAGTGGTTTGTGTCAGACTCCTTGTGTTTGCTTAATTTATGTTCCTTGGTTTTGTTCCCTCCAGATATGGAAAATAGTACTAAAAGGCAAATTTTACTTGTCAGACATCGGACACATTGCTCCACCATGAGTTGCTGTTCCTAGAGACTTGAGTCAACTAGGAATGCAGTTGCACAGCAAATGGAAACCATTGAAAGCGCTTCATTTCAGACCTGCTGGTAAGAATGCAGTTGAGCTTGTACTTACTTTTTCAGGATGTTGTCTCCGAGTTGGGAAGGATAATTCAGAGAGCTAACACTATACTTCACATGAAAGGCAACTAAGGGTTGGATTACTTGGATAAAAGATAAGAGGGTGGGGAAGGAAAGTGATAAAATGATAGAGATTTTGCTCTTTTTCTCTTATATTTCCATGCAAGTAATCGGACCTAAAGTAGAAAGAAAGGAAATTGAACGGTATATAGGTTCCTGATAACTTCTTGTTGTTTGATGCAGTGTGTTCATATCCGAATTCGAGTGGAGTTGTTGATTCAGTTGTTTGGCTCAGCCAATTTTAAAATGAATGCACCTTGAACCAGGAGGCAGGTCCAGGTCACGTTTTGATTCGGTTTTCAAAAACTATCTTCATTTATTTGTTTCACTTTTGCTTCAGAGAATCTAGTCGAACTGTATTAACTTCAAATTGTTAGTCGTAACCTTGGGGAATTTTGATTGTGAATGGAAGCTTTTATTTTTAAAACAAGGAGTAATAATCAAAGTTGATGTATTGATTGATATCTCACACAGCAAGTTTCTATGTGAAAATACTTGTCCATACGGGATGGACTGATGATGAGTGCGTGGGTGTTGTCACTTTGAGATTTGGGAGTCAAAATTTGACAAAGTCAATGTGTCAATCTCCTTACGCACTAGTCAATCCGGACTAGTAGTCTCCGTAATTTATCTCTTTTGTGTTGGCCTTGAGACGGATTGGCGGGAGCATTGGAGCGAGCGAATCGCTTTTCATCACCTATGTGAAAATACCAACAACAAACAAACACAGTTGTTTTGTCATAACTTCAAAGCTAAATGAGAATGATTTCAACAAGCGGGATAATGTTGAATGATTCTAAATCTTAGGTGACTATTGAGTTTTTAGTCGCCCCTCTTTTGGACGTAATTGTATTCCTCTATATTATTAAGAGAGTAAATCATGCAACGAGCATATCCTAATATGAGAGGGTATTGTATATCTCAAGCTAGTAGTACTACTGGCTGGCGCCGCTTCACCAACTTACGGTAATTCCAAGAGTCATCCTTCTCCATCGGTCTCACGCGTAATCACAAGCCAACCTCTACATGGGTTCTCAGCTTTTGATGCTTGAACCCGGGCATCCGACAGAAGGCTCTAAAATTCAACTCTTTGCCTGAGACTTGATTATCGTTCATACACATGCATGGTCTGCATAGCCAGTTTTTATTTATTTAGTATTATTGTTGTTTTTATTTTTACCGACTCAAGGAGCTTAATGAGCTTGCCTATGTGGTAAAAAGGTAATTAGCTTATTTCAAATACTTTTCATTGTTGGCCTCATGGCAAGATGAAGTAAATAAATCATGATGATCGAACAACTTCTCTCAGTGAGAGAGATTTTATTCTCTAAAAGATTATTCTCTCATAGATTCGATCTTATTCTCATATGGTAATTTACCATTCAAGTATCAACTCGACTATATGAGGCAAATTATATGATGGAGGCTCATCTAATATTGGTATTTGGATCTAGTATTGGTATTTGGGACGATTTCTCTCCGTATTACTGTCTTCCAAGTCACAAAACGGTTATTGGAGGATGGAAGTTGTTGGACAAATGACTTTTACCTCTTGCGTGTAAGGATCCTTGCTGCTTTTTAACATTATGATCTATCTATGCAAAAAATCATCTATCCTTGGGCCAAATGTTATGCTGTGCCAACGGGGCTACGGTTGTTGGTCCCCTTGAGTTCGCAATACATGGTCTTGCATGGCCACTTGTTTCAGTTGGATATACATTTATTGGCCTACACTGATCGCTTTGATCTATGCTGCTTTCACAAGATGGGCCAACGAATTGAGGACAATTTGATGTTGGTTCCTCTGCTGGTCGCCAATCCACTTCATCCGCTTCGGCAAATTACAGGCTCTCTCTGAGCACAAGGACTAAGATATTCGTTTATTTATTTGATGAACATAAAAAAATGATAAAACTAGGAAAAAGTACATTGGTCATACATCATTTTGCAGAATTGTCCATTATCTCCAAACAAAACGATGATAGAACAAACTCAATATTGTTTCTGGACACTATGCAAGAATTATTGAACAAAATATGCCCAAGAAATACTTCAAGGGTCACATATGGTACACCACCTATACATGACTGATCGCACGGGGAAGAGAAAATGGAGTTTCATAAGCTGATCAGCTCAATACTTCACTGAGGTCTATAATAGCTTCCCTGATGAGGTGGCGGAGGGTAAGGAGACGGCATTGTATATGGAGGTGGGGGATGTGAACCTTGTGGATGTTGGTGTGCATTGTAGTATGGTCCACGCCATCCTGGATATGCTGGTTGCCCATATTGATGGCTGGGTGGCTGTTGTGGATGCTGGTATTGACCAGTTGGAGCCAAGTAAGGAGGCTGCTGGGGCGTGGTGTACCCAGGGTAGGGATGAGAGTATCCAGGCCTTGGCTGTTCCCCAGGTCGGTGATGGAAGGCTGCCTGAGGGTGTTGCGGAGTGCTTTGTTGTTCGGATTGTTGAGAAGCATTCCTCTGTATACTGGCTTGATCAGATGAAGGATAATTATAACCAGGCCTCACATCAGCTTTGAAGCTGAGTCCAGATAACTGCCTCTGCACATCCTCAATCATTTCCCGGCATTGAATGCTTCTAGTCATTGTAAAATCGCTGCATTGCTGCTTTATATTTGTTATTGCATCCTGAAGCACAATGGAAGATTACTTCAGTTTTTGCCACAATGCATCAGTAGCTTCCCAGGTCACAACAATGTCATTCATGGTTATTCAGGTATAAATTTATTTCGAAAGTTGTCATTCTTTCAGGAGAGTATTTAGAGTCAGATATATAAAACTAGCGTTACCTGAAGAGTAACATAAAACTTCAGCCCTTCGTTGACGTTCTCCTTGATTTCTCTATACTTTGCAACTGCGGCAGCGATCTGTTTGTAGCACCTCTCACGATCAGCTGTTGAAATTGGTTAGAATATAAAAACAGATTCAGCACTGTGTTCCACATTCCGAAGGAAGACATCATGTACAAAAGGAACTAAAGCACAACCTGGGGCTACAGTAGGTCAAGTCATGCTACCCAACTACCTACAGTTGGATATATGGATGTTATCCCACTATTGGGTTCTGTGTAGCAAAAATAATAACTAGGTTATTTTAGGCCTCTTATATTATATAAACTTAGTTTCCTTTCTATCTTCTTTTAGGCCTCAAATCTTAATTGATTCACTTGTCTTTAAATGGATGTTATCTGCAATCCTTAAACAAGCTCTTAATATCTTCACATATTTTCTCCATTTTAATCATCATCTGAGGCGCTACTCTCACTAGGGATGTTAATGGAGTGTAACTGGGCCAAGCACAGCCTGGGCCCCAATCTGCCAATTATCTCACAAGCAGTATATGGCTGGGACGGTCAGACCAACTATTGAAAGGTTGTCTGTCATGGCCCAAAATACCTGAATCCTAAGCACACACAACCTTGGTCTGGATTTCCCATGCCAGAAAGGATCGTCCTCAAGTATTTTGTTAGGTCAAGATTTTTATTAAAAAAAAATACATTAGATCATTTTAGGGAGCGATGCACAAAAACATGATCCTGATTTAAAGAAATTATACGATTTCAAATACATATGGAAACTACATTTGCTGAAAGTTCTATTGAAGTTAATTCTCCTTACAGGTTTTTACTCTCCTACCCCTACGATCTGCAGATATCACCAGCTAGCGTTTGGTATCACCATGATATACATATAACCTCATTCAAGGTGTATTTGTGGAACGGCCACAATCTCCATAGGGAGAATTCCATAATAACATCAGAGGAAATTCAACGATAATTCACTAATTTTGTGTCACTTGATCTCTTATTAGTATCTGATTGATTCCATAGAGATATATTAAAATTTCATGAGCCAATTACAAAAAAGGGACTAGTTAGAGCTGGCACAGCTCTAGGCATTTTTTATATAGAATAAAAATGGAAAAATAAATTAAAACTAATTATATATACAAATATTTATAACGCTAACAATATTGAAGCTAGATTATACCTCTTTCTATCAAAGAAAGGTGACAGAATGAAGACAGTTGATTTTACCATGTCAAAGTAATATTGAATAGGTGATTGAGAGGATGATTTGGAACTGGAGATGAATAACAGGTGGGGTGGGGGTGTCTTTATAAATGTGTAGTCATCTCAATCGTGCGGGTAAGACATGCCAATCAGTCCAGTTGAGAGATAGGTCTAGATGGGCTGGATCGATTTGATGGGCAGGTTAATTATTAATTTAGTTTGAGCAGGCAGATCAGTTGACCCAAGTTGAGTGGGCCAGTCGATTGATCTTGGCAAGTCACTCAATTTGGGCAGGTCGAGCAATGAGGTTGTGTTATCTGGGAGGTCAATTAATCCAGTGGAGTCTATAAAGCTAATTAGCTCTGGTATTTGGTTAGTTTGGGCTAGCTAGAACAGTATGGGTTGGCCAAGTTAAACAGCCATGAGCCTTAGCAGTGGGTGGTTTGAGTGAGCAAGCTACGTGGGTCGGGCTAATCAGAGTGGGAGCAAGGCCACTAAGTGGTCCAAGTGGGCCAATTGATCTATACAAGTTGGTTAGTCTGATCAATCCACAACAATGAGGTTCATTCAATCAAAGTAGTTGAGACAAACATACAAACAATGGCAATTTACCAAAAGACATTAAGATTTCTAAATCTACCAAAAAGCATACCTGACTTTGAGATTTACCAAAAAGTACGCTCAAGTATATATTTTTCCTATTTTACCCCTCCATTAAATTTGTCTTTCTCATTTTTCTCTCTTCTCCTTCCTTGGGATCCTACATGCTAGAGCTTCATGCACCAAGTTGCCCTCTTCTCTTTCTTCCCCTCTCTCTATGCATGCAAACATAAATAATTATAGGTCTGACTGAATATTATTCGCATCAGACCCAATATAGAATTTAGAACCAATTCTCTAATTATATTTTAACACCTTCGAAAAAGTCAAAATAAACAATAGATAACATATTTGAACTCCTTACAACCTCAGAAATCTATAGGAACAGAAATGGGTACAATCGAAGCTCTCTAGATCTATCAATAGGTCTAAACCGAAAAATCAACAAAAACCCCCATCAACGTGGGGTGTTTTGTCGATTTTGTAGTTTAGACCCATTGATGGACCTAGAGAGCTCCGATTGCACTCATTTCAGCTCCTATGGATTCCTGAGGTTGCAAGAAATTCAAATATGCTATTTATTATTTATTTTGGTTGTTCGGAAGTGTTAAATGAAATAAGAAAGAATCGACAAAACCCCATGTTAGGCCTGGTATTGACGTGGGTCTGATATTGAATCATATCATACCCTAATTCCATATGAAGTCTATGTGGGATTTATTGCCGATTTTTCGGTTTAAACTCACTGATAGACCTAGAGAACTCCGATTGCACTCATTTCAGTTCTTGTAGATTTCTGAGGTTGCAAGGAGTTCAAATATACAATCCATTACTTATTTCGGCTGTGTAGAGGTGTTAAAATGAAATAAGAAAGAATCGATAAAAACCCCATGTTGGACCTGATATGGAATCATATTAGGCCCAAAATGGGTCTGACATGATTTAATATGATGCCCATGTTAGGCCTGATATGAAATCATATCAGGTCCAACACAGGCTTGATATAATTTCATATCAGGCCCAACATGGGTTTTTTTTTGTCAATTCTTCGATCAAAATCTACTGATGGACCTAAAGAGCTCCAATTGCAGCCATTTCAGTTCCTGTGAATTTCTGAGGTTGCAAGGAGTTCAAATATGTTATCCATTATTTATTTTGAATGTTCGGAGGTGTTACAATGAAATAAGAATTCATAAAAAAAATCACGTTGGGCCTGATATGGAATCATATCAGGCTTAACGTGCGGGTTTTTGCAATTTTTTCTTAATTCAGTTTAACACCTCTAGAGAAGCCAAATAAACAATAGATATCATATTTGAACTCCTTGCAACCTCAGAAATCCACAAGACTTGAAATGGTTACAATATGAGATCTCTAGGTCGAGCAGTAGGTATTGACTGAAACCCATTAATGGACCTAGACAAGTTTAATCAAACTTATTTCAAGTTTTGTGGATTCTTAAGGGCACCGTTGGACTCGTTACAGCCTCAAGAATCCACAGAACCTGAAATAAGTTTGATCTTACCTATCTAGGTCCATCTGTAGGTTTCGGTCAAAGCCCACTGCTCAACCTAGAAACCTCAAATTGTAACCATTTCAAGTCCTATGGATTTCTGAGATTGCAAGAAGTTCAAATATGATATCCATTGTTTATTTCGGCTTCTCTATAGGTGTTAAATGAAATAAAAAAGAATCAGCAAAAACCAGTACGTTGGGTCTGATATAATTCCATATGAGGCCCAACGTGGAAATGGCTGCAATCGTAGCTCTTTAGGTCCATCAATAGATTTTGACCGAAGAATCGATAAAAAAACTCAAATTGGGTTTGATATGAAATCATATCAGGCTCACGTTGGGCCTGATATGATTCCATATCAGGCCCAACGTGGGATTTTTATCGATTCTCCCTTATTTCATTTTAACACCTCTGGACAACCGAAATAAATAATGGATAATATATTTAAACTCCTTGCAATCTCAAGAATCCATAAGAACTGAAATAGGTGTAATCAGAACTCTCTAGGTTCATTAATGGGTTTAAACCCAAAAATCGATCAAAAAAACCCCACATGGGCCTGATATGGAATCATATCAGGCTTATGTTGGGTCTGGTATGATTCCATATCAGGCCCAACGTGGGTCTGATATTGAATCATATCAGGGGCCTTTAATCCATCAGGCCCACGTTGGGCCTGATATTGAATCATATCAAGTCCAACATGAGATTTTTATTAATTCTTCCATATTTCATTTGAACACCTCGGACACCCAAAATAAATAATGAATAACATATTTAAATTCCTTATAATCTCAAGAATCCATAGTAACTGAAATAGATGCAATCGAAACTCTCTAAGTCCATCAATGGGTTTAAATCGAAAAATCGACAAAAACCCCACGTTAGGCCTGATATGATCCCAACATGGATTTTTTTTTTGTCAATTTTTAGGTTTAAATCATTGATGGACCTAGAGAGCTTCGATTGCACCCATTTCAGTTCCTGTGGATTCCTAAGGTTGCAAGGAGTTCAAATATGTTATCCATTGTTTATTTCAGTTTCTCCGAAAGTGTTAAAATATAATTAGAAGAATCGGTTCTAAATTCTATATTGGGCCTGATATGAATAATATCTCATTCATATCAGGCCTATAATTATTTATGTTTGCATGCATAGAGAGAAGGGGGAGAGAAAGAGAAGCGAGAGGAGGAAAGAGAAGAGAAGCAAGGTAGCTAGATTGCGTTTTTACTTGTGGGATCACACGATCCTACACTTCTACCCCATGCCAACGATCCCGATCCCAGCTCTAGCTTGCCATCGCCGCCGCGCAGTGAGATCGCCGGGCAAGATCGTGGAATCGCTGAAATCATGCAATCTCGGCGATCCGGCGATCCGAGATCCCAGAAAAGCTAGCCCAAATCTGTGACCCAAACGACCCAAAACGCGGCCCATTCTCAACCCCCAGAACCATTCTCAACCCCCAGCATTCTCAATCAGTCCCCTTCACTCTCTTCGTTCTCTTCAAACTGCACCGCACCTCCTCTAGATGATGATGACTTTGACGAGCTTCTTCAAAGAAATGACAATGAAGATGGTGGAGACCAGATAACAGATGATGAATATGATGATCATAACCTTGATGATTTGCTTTAGATGAGATATTACTTTGGTTGTTTTCTTTAATGTTTTTAGTTTATATGATATCAAAAACTTATAGACTTATTGCACTTATGCTATGATTTATGGATTATGAGTGTATGACTCATGATTCTCGAACTATTTGCATTTTAAATTGAAGTTATGTTAGTTGTGGCTATTTTTACTTATTTATGTCATGTTATATGAAATATATGTGTATGTTAGCTCTGGTAGGTTCTTATGATCCGTGTTACGATCCTACGTTTTACGATCTTGCATCTCCTATCCGATCCCATGTAAGAGAAAAATGAGAAAAAGACAAATTTAATGGGAGGGGTAAAATAGGAAGAATATATACTTGAGTGCGCTCTTTGGTAAATCTCAGTCACGTATGTCTTTTGATAGATTCAGAAATCTTAGTACGCCTTTTGGTAAATTGTCGTACAAACAAATATGAGAGCATAGAGCATAATAGAGAATGGAGGGAAGAGGGTGGGTTTCCTAACAAGGACATAGGACTTTGGATACAACAATAACCAAACATTTATCCCACTAAATAGAATCGACTATATGGATCCTTCTACGTCATTGAACTTGATCCCTACTATATCATCATTTATATTTAAATGAATTTTATACCGTTCTATTATTGCTAACCAAGTCCTCTTGATCTCCTTCCTCTATTAATGTGTGGGAAAATAATGTTACCCTCTATATAAGAAGTCATTTTCTCCGAAATGTTCATATTTTTTAATGACTAATAATTATTTTGCATTGTGAATTATATTGAATCATGAAATGTATTTAAAAAGATCTATTATATAGTTCTGTGATTGAAAAATATGTAAAATAATATAGTATTATATGTAATAGCCTAAAAGATTAATATATAGATCAAGTTGAATTTTTATGTATAATAGAGATATATAGGTTCATATAATATATAAATTATTGTTTATTTCATTCCATCAAAAATTAAAATCAAATGAACTATATGAACTTTAGTTAACAAATGATTTTGAGATAGAAATCATTATCCAATAGAAGATAAGTTCCAATATGACATTGACTTTTAATTAACGTTCAGTTTCAACCTTATTTTATTCTGTATTAAAGTGATGAGACTTATTTGTCTCAATTATTATTGGTGTCTAGTCCACCTTAATTATTATCAATTGTAACTATGTGAAAGAAAAAAAAAAATCTTTCGCATTACCATCATTTCATTGACTCCACTTTCTTTGACCTTTATACTTCTCTCATAAGATAATTCTACTTTCTTTCCTTTTTACTGATTTTGGTATAGAAGATAACTTCTGATATGAGATTGACTTTTAACCTTATTCTCATTGTCTATTAAAGTAATAAGACTTATTTTTCTCAATTATTAGTAGGTGTCTAGGCCACCTTAATTTCGCGACCTATGTGAAAAACTATAATCATTTCATGAACTCTAAGTTTCCACTTTCTTTGACCTACATACTTTTCTCATATATCACCTTAATTACTTTTTATTGATTTTGGTTGAATTTCCAATTGTTGAGTTTAATTTAAAATCTTCTTAGTTAAATTTACTTGGTTAGATTTAAGTTATTAGTTTCTTTCTTATTATTGTTAGAATTATATAAGATAATATTCATATTAAATCGAACCAAATCATCATACTTCTTTTCATTTTCGGCTTATATGTAAAAGACCTTGTTGTTTTATTAGTAAATTATAATGTATTGAATGACCTAGATCTTGAATCATACGATTCTGATTTACCTAGCGATCTAAGTTTGGAAAACTGACCAATTACACCAGGATAGGGTCAATGTGTGGCCTACAAGTTATATATAAAAAAGGGTAAAAATCAAGGGAGTGCTTTTTTTTTGGAATCATCAAGGTAGCACCCCTTTTTTATTTTTAATCAAAAGGGCGTTCTGCCCCACCAATCTCCCTGTAAAATAACATAGTTGTATTCAAGTTCAGTGTTCGACATTATTAATTTTTGCACATGCATTAAATCTTGAATCAGTCAGGCAGATTTGAGATTTTTAACAACATTCATATTGTAGTAGTTATGGTTTTATAGCTACTAAAACAAAGACTTATCTTGTTCAACAACATTGATATTATAACAGCTATGAAACTATAACTGCTATAACATTATAGCAGCTACGGTTTTATAACTGTTCAACAATATTCACATTATAGCAGCTATGAATTGTAACTTCTATAACTATGACAGTACAAAATCGTAACTGCTACAACATTGTAGCAGCTATGGTTTCGTAGCTACCACAACATGAACTTGTCTTGTTCATACAACTAGATAATGGGATCGTCGGTTCAAGATTTAATATGTGAGTTAATAATATCAAACAAAATATTGAGGGCAGTTGTGCCATTTAATAAGGTCAAACAGAATACCGGGGCAGCTGTGTCATTTTACGGATGATGGGGGCCCCTTTGATTTTTGCCCAATCAAGACAATATAAAAAAGAAGAGAAGAAAATTCATTACCAATAGAGAAAATGTTTCACAAATGAGCATCATTTATAAATGATTCACCAACTAATTGCATAATTAAAGAAACCGTAAAAATAAACTAAATTGAGAAGGAAAGGCATCAAAGAGCAAAAACATACCTTTGTAATCCTCCAGGTTGAAAACAGCAGAAAAGTCTTCATTTTGTGCCTATGAAGGGCAACATGGAAAGCAAGAATACTTAAAGATATAGAGAATATGAAATAAAGTGGGAAAACACATTTAAAAAAAACATTCATGCCTATAGATGGAAATTAAATGTTAGCAATGAAATGTTACAATGGCATTTTTTTTTGAGAGAATAGAAGATTTCTGTTATGAAATGTGAGAATTGAAGAAATGTAAGAATTAAAGATTTCTTGCTATGATGGCACTTTGGAGTTAAAGAATAAAAGATTTCTTGTCAAGATGCCAAAAAAAAAAATTGATATTACGACAGATAGAACTGTAAGTTTGATTTTTAACTGTAAAGCAGCATAAGACTCGGGCATGGTTCAATAGGTAAGGAACCCATTAAAAGATGTAAACTCTTGAAATTCATGTATGACATCTAAAAGATCAACTGTTAAATTACCCACTGAAGGATGCATGAAATTGTCATGCAGCTGAATGCTACTTTCACACGAGTTACGAGTCAGGACTAGATGTACAACAAGTTTTTTGAATGAAAACACATAGACCAGTATACCATTAGCAAAAGTCAAATACCATAGTTAAATAGATACAAGTTCAATTGCTCAATATCAAAAGAAAACAGAGATCATAACCAGCTCATAAAAAGCTGAAGAGATTCCTAGTTTTTTATCAATTCAACATAGTCAACCTCAATTTTGAAAATAGCTAACCTGAATTTGAAGCAATAATTGCTCCTGTGCCTCGATATTCTGAGCAATTTCTCCACATATCTGATCATACTTGGATATCTCCGTCCTAAAGAGATCTTCTTGTGATCCTGTGCTTGACATCAACTTTGGTAATATATCATCCTGCAAGAGATAATAATAGTGATTGAAATCAACTAGCAAGCTTTAGGTAATTTTGAGTCAGAAAGCAATTGGATATGCTAGGGTATGATCATCACTTTTTATCCACCGGAATACACCAATCACCTTAAGTCTAAATAATTGATGGCACTTCGTTTTATAAAATCTAGTGGGACAGCCTATAAAAATTTTGTATATAACTTGACATGATCCAACAATTAATGACGATCCATCATTCAACAAAAATTTAATTCAGATGATAAAACACATAAGAAACCAAGAAAACACACAAGAAACCAAGAAAAAATAAAAATACACAAGAAACCATGAAAAATAAAAAAATAAATATTAATTTGCATAAAATCTTTAATATCAGATGATAAAAACTCGTCAATCTGAAGTATGCATATAACAACAATTTCCAACTTCAACTTTGCTGTCTACTTGTTTTAACTCTCCTCACATAAATTAAAACCCAGTGAGCATATTAATTATTTCAGGACAATAATAATGGAAACTATCAATTAGATAATCCAAGCAAGATGAGAAATCAAAATTCCAGCCTTTCTATCCCCTTGGACAAGCATTTGTGGGGATACTACCACTATAGAATGATGGCAAACATGAGAAAAAAGAAAGCCACCTTTCTCTTCATCTCTTTCAACATGTCTTCAAGACCTGCCCTCTGTGCGCCTAGATTCTCCAATTGCCTCTAAATAAGAAAAAATAATAAATATTTTACTCATAAGACAAAGCATGGATATCAAAAACAACAAGAAAAAAAAAGAGAGAAATGAATAGACGATACTCCAAAACATTTTTGGGTTAATATCTGACGCAAAACAGAATAACATCTTGAATGAAGGTCAACAAGAATAAATAGATCTGATATAGATTTTATAACATCACAATAACATTTAATGAGAAATATATATAGCTGAAATGAAAACAGTTTCAATTTAATGTGCTGATATTTTAACAATCAGGTTATGATAATGGAGTGGTGCTATAAAATGCCAAAATTCCTTCCTTACAGAGCTAATAAAGTAAAAGACAATATAAGTTGTGATAAAACTAGTTCACTAAACATTCACCAAGAAAGTAAAAATAAGAGCTTGCTGGTTACTTGTATCATCTCAATATCCAGAGGATACAATTCAACAAGTGAACTACATATATCCAAATGAATCCCAATAAACAATTTTAATCTACTAAAATTTATCAATGTAAATACTCCTGATTCATAAGTTAATTATGAAAGATAAAAAAAGAAGAACAATTCAGCAGAGATCAAACATGGAAAATAACCAACTCTTAAAATTGAAGTTCACATCTGAAAATTCGGCAATTTTTCATGAACACTACCAGGATAAATATTTAGGAGAATAATACCAAGCTCTGTTTAAGTGCTCCCACAATAGCATCTTCATTGCCATCCAAAGACATAATAGGCCTTGCAAGACTAGGTAATGCAGATTCAATCTGAAAAACGTTTTTATAGTCAAGACTAAAAAACTAAAAGAATATAGGCAATGACCAGAATAAAGAATATATTGAAAATAAGAGTAAACATTAAAAGATATAATTGTTGAAGGGTTCCACCGAAAACTGAATTTTGAAAAGGACCACATAACTAATTGGAAAAACATAATAATTACTCAGAAAATGTAGCTATGAAAACTAATAATTCCTTGTTAGTGTATATAAAAGAATCTGATTTGCAACTGTAACTTATTATAGCAATGAATATCGATTTAGTAAACAACAAGAATCTCTCAAGAAAATTTAATTTGTCTGTTAACGTCGCACCAAGACAATTAGCCTAAAAGTGGCCAACAGGGCCAACAGTAGAAAAAATGGTGAACAAAAAGGCATGGATAAATGATGAACATTGTTTTAGAAGGTGTCTGCCTAGGCTGTTTTGGCAAAGGACCACTTCACTGCTTTGCCTATGCCAAAATTAATAGATATTCTCTACCAGACAGCCTTTTCAAACAGCAGTCTAGGCCGTCCCAGTGGTCCACCTAAGGAGTCAAAGAAAGTTTCAGAAAAAAATTAGAACTTTTTTATAAATTGCTAGGCTATTTGATTTTATAAAGTTCCCCTTATTTTCTATCCTCCCACCCCATAACATTGTCACCTCCCCTTTTTCATCCAATGTTGGCAACCTACATTTTCAACCATCTTTTCTTCCTTCTCTTCCCTAAGCATGTTTTCCCTCTTCTGTTGTCTTTTTTCCACATTCATTACTAGAATTTTCATTTTTTAATCTCTCATTGAATCTCTACACACTTGAATATATATATATATATATATATATTGTTGAAGTTTGTCTTGGTTGCAATGTGAAATATGAAATGTGTTATGTATTTAGTGTTTACTTATCAACTTATTTATTTGTAATTGTAAATTTATTTTAATTTCCTAGGCTGCCACCTACTACCGTTTTATGAACTAGGCAGGAGACTTTTTACTGCTTTTTAATACCTTGATGAAAAAAAGTAGACTGCATATCAATATGTATAATCTACAATATGATTGAATTTCACATAGAAAATAAAAAGATTGCGACTACTCAACACTGTAAACATATTTGTGTTATTATTTTTGTTTTCGTAATCAATTTGTAAGAAGACAGAAACAAGAAGTGCAGTAAGCATACTGTCACCATCCTATTAGTGCAATGAAATTTTAGTAGCATGATTCAAACTTCAACTAAAAGAAGAAAAAATAGACTTTATGGTTTTTAGTTGTGCCACTATAACAAAATGCAACTAAGAGAAACAAAGTTCTGAAGCATTTTGACAACAGAAAACCAGCAACAAATAAACCTTTCGTGTCAATGCTTAAGCTTATGGTTTTCAAAAGTGAACCAGCAACAAATAAAGACACAATCCTGCATTTAAAGAAATAAACCTACCGGTCTGCGGTTAAGAATTGCCATCAGTTCCAAATTGTCCCTTATTGACCGTTCTATCCTGGCATCGCTATCTGCAGCTTGCTTAATATTCGCAGCGAATTTGTTCAATCTATCCTGCAGGTTCTTTGTCAGGGTGCTTGATTGAGGTCTTGTCCACTTTGTTCCAAATTGGGTTCGAAATTGTGCATCTTCGCTTGCTTCCTTCTGCAGTAACTCTTCAGTCTGGACCAAGAGCTCCTGATTAACTCGCCTCAAGTCTCTGAGTTGCTGTAACTCAGCTTCCAGACCAGAAGGGCCACCACTTATCTGGACCGCTTCAACATCTTCCTTAAGTTCCACAGGCAAACTAAAGTTACCTTCCAAGGCTAAGATAGACTCAGGAAGGTCCATCTCCTTCAGTTTAACTCTAGCTATTTCACTTCCTTGCTGCAATTTCTCTGCCTGTGTCCGAGTAATGTTGTCTACCATATCAGTGTACTTGGAGAGAGCCTTTGTGCTGCTGTCCGGAACAATCCTAGAGAACAGTGTCTCCTTGCTAGCATCAAATACTTCAGCCATTGAAGTAGGTTTGACAAGAGAGGCAGCAGGTAAAGCAGCCAAGGAGCTTGCTTCAGGAACCCGCATCAAATAGACCCGATTATTCTCCTTCACAGCTCTCTCCAAGTTTCGGTTCATATTAGTCTCTAGTTTGTTGACAGCATCAAGCAAAGGTTGAGCAACACCCCTTACAGATTTTTTTGCGTCAGCAAGGGCATTAATCCCAATTTTGAGCCTACAAATCTCTTCAGCAATCTCTTCTTTCTCATGAAGATCCAACGAACATCTATAGCAAGCTTCTGCATAGTATTGGGCTGCCTTAAGTTGTACATGAGAGATCCATGTACGATCAAAGTGTTGATTAAGTGGTGGAGCATTCAAAGTTGCATGAGTTTCCTCATAATAGAGGCCAACCTGCAACAAGAAAGGAATTGCAACAATTTTATGTATGCCATCTCATATCAAAAGTGGGTTAATTTCCTGATAAAAAATAAAATGCAGTAGAATGAATTGAATCCACCTATGCCCTATGAAATGGCCATTTTAAACTTCCAAACACGATTTTGTTTTGTCCTGTTGCCCACATGTGTTTTCCTCCATTAGCACTTTACCATCATCATTATTAACATGTGATTTTCTCCACAAGAGCAGAAAACAAAATTATCAAATTCTTCTTAGTCAAACACATGGTTGGTTTGGACTTTAATACATGAATTGATTACGAGGCACCTAACATCAACAAACTACGACAAGGAGTTTACAGACAAAACATGGGTGCAAAATAACAAATAAATTCAGTGATGTAGATGATAGATTGATAGTGATGTGTAAAATGACAATCTCAAATGTGGGAAAATGCTATTCGTAGTTTTTGAAGAATTATGATTCTTACAATCCAGAGAAATGCTAATAATTACAGAAGATATCCGCCAAAGAAACTTTAAAAAAAAAGTTCATTAAAAATGATTTAACAGAGGAGGCTAGTTTTACCATTTTTTCTTAGAATCAAAATGACTAGATATGGACAAGATAAACAAAATCTCGTTCAAGGTGGCCACAAAGTTTAACTTCCAGATATTGCAATTGATGAAATTAGTATGTTCATATAGTGAATACAAATTTTAACCAACATTAACTACACACAAATATTTGGGATTTCATGTATTGATCATTCACGCAAGAAAAAACACCCGATTATAATCAATGTTATACTCAAATCTGCATTTATGAACTATCTAACTTTAAAGACAGTACTCACCAACTCATAACAATCTAAAAATATCTATTAAAGTTCAAAGTATAACCAAATATAAAATTCAAAGAAAATTAACCAAAGATCCAAATAGAAGGAAATGAAATAAAATAAAATATCATGCAAAATAAAAATAGAAGGAAACATAAAGGATCATCACCTGGCGAGCGACCTTAGAGCAGAGGGCAGGTGGCTTGGCGTCGGCAATGACCTTTTCAAAGAAACACTCCTGAGCTTGCGCTAGCATTAGCTTCTCCAGCATCCCAGCGCATTCAACGGAGAGATCGACAGTGGCTCCGCCAGCGGCTGCCCTGCCTGCAGCGTGATCCTTGAGATAGCTGAACGCCCCAGCTGCACTCTGGAAGTAATTGCAAGCCTGTTTCAGGCCCGCAGCATCAGTCCGATCAGCGGAAAGCGCGATCTGGCTGTTAACAGCGCCGATGTTGAAGAGGATGGCGGCCTTCTCGAGGTGGATCGACTGCTGGGAGGCCTTCTTGTTGGGCTTGAAGGCGTCGAACCAGGTGAAGGTCAGCGAATGGACATGGGCGCGGTCAGGAGAGATAGGAAAGCGGGGCTCGATAACGGAGAGGGCGCGGTAGTAGGAGAGGAGGAGGTCCCGACGGAGGCTAGGGGACGCGGCGGCGTCGGGGGACTTCTCGAGGTCGAGGCGAAGCTGGCGGACGGAGTCGAGGTCGTCCTCCGCCGCCTGAGCCTCGCGCTCGCCGTAGGTGGTGGCGATGTACTGCCGCAGTGGCCGGTAGATATCGACGGCGGACGCCTTCTTCTCTTGCACCGCAAGCATCACGTTGACCGCCGTCGCATACGACATCGCCGATCGCGTCGCCGGAATACAGATGATCCGACGTATGGAGTTAGTTCTGTGATTTGGAGTTTACTTGCAGGCGAAGGTGAGATTTGGGGATGGGGGCGGAGGAAGATGCAGCCCAGGAAGAGAATGATCGAGACTCGCGAGTTTGGTGGAAAACAAGGGCCAGGCACATTGAGATTCGTGTGGCCATCTAAATCCTCCCATTGAATCTGTTGACACTTGACTGAAGCCGTAAACAAGTCGAGCCTTCGACAATCGAGGAAGTCCAATTGAGTTTAAAATCAATTAAATTATTGAGATAATTATTTAAATTTGACTTAATTTTTTTTAAAAATTTGATTCAATCTTAATTTTGTTTATATCAAATTTAACTTAGATTGCTCTCAGTTTAAATTTATTTGATCATTAAAATTTTATTTATTTGTTTGATTGTCAAACTAGATAATCCATACTTATATATTTATTTTAATAATTATTTTTACTTATTTATACGTTGATAAGAATTTTATTAATGAATATTATTCATCAACGTTATTTGTTAATATTGTTCATAAATATTATTTATTAATATTATTCATAAACGTTGTTTATTAATATTGATCATGAATATTAATGAATTAAACACATATATATTCAAGCATGTTTGTTTAGTTCAAAGAGTTCTTCGAGTTTGTTTATTTAATTGATCTTATGTGTATTGAACGAACATAAATAATTCTTACCAACTCAAATATTAAATTTATTCATGAATATTTAGTTTATTTACGACCTTACACTTAACATAGATCGGGCTGTATAATTTTCATTTCGACAATTTACCATATGAAGTACTTACCGTGCAAAATACTTCACTTTAAGAAATAATCAAAATGGCATGAAATGTCAATAGCTTTTGATCGAACCGTATAACAAATATTTTGAAATATTCAAATCAAGTACTCTACTTTCAAACTTATCAAATCATATATTCAATATCCAATTTACCACTTCATATTTATCCGAATTGATTGCTATAGTCTCTTTTTTTTTGTTAAATACCTAGATTTTTTTTTAAAAAAATCAATTATGTTCAAAAAAATTCATTGCTCTCGATATTGTGTTAAATTAATGTTTAAGGATAAATATATAATTAGGAGAACAAGACAAACACATTGAGCTTAGTTTCAAGTCATTCTGAGCTCTCTAAGTCTATTAGCCTATTTCAGTCAAAATTGACTAATGAATCTTGAGAACAATGAATGACATGAAACCAAGTCCTATGTATTTGTCTAGTTATCATGATTATATATATGTTCTCAATATAAATTTGACATAATACATTAAGAATAGTAATTTTTTGAGCACGAATCAAATTTTTAATTATTTAAAAAATAGAGGTTTTAATTACTACATTATAAGAATATATTGAGAGGAATAATTGTTTGAACACGAATTAATTTTTTAATCATTCAAAGAAATTTAATAGATTGCTACATTGTAGCAATTGATTAAAGTTGCTACGATAATCATGAACCATAACTTTTAATTGATTACTGCATTGTAGTAATCTATTAAAATCTCTATTTTGTTTAAAATGATTAAAAATTTGATTTGTATTAAAAAAATTATCTCAATATATTATATCTATCTATATATATATATAATATATATATATATATAATATATATATATATGTAATATGAAAATATATATATAATCAAGAGAATTACACAAACACATAACTTTTGATTTTATATTATTCTGAATTATCTAAATCTATCAACCGATCCTATATGTTAGTCTAATTTTTTTATTATATATATAAGCTCTCAAATATCAATTTGACATAATATACTGAGAATAATAAATTTTTTAATATAAATCAGTATTTTTTTTTAAAAAATGGGTATTTAAAATCAGCAATTGATTTAGATAATTGTGAAGGGGTAAAATAGGTATTAGATACTGAATTTGATTATTTTGAAAGTAGGACAGATGATTTGGATATTTCTGAAAATTTGATACATGGTTCAATAAAAAAACTGAAACTTTAATATTTATCAACTTAGGCAATTATTAATCTTGTATATAAATAATCTTTAAAATAATAAATCAAGTCTCAAATATACAAATAAGCTAGACCAATTCTAAAATATTAATCTTGTACATAAATAATCTTTGAAATCCTAAATCAAATAAAGTATCCAAAGGTAACAGCTAAATATATATTTAGATTATCAAAAATTATAAGCAAGTCGAATTAATTTTAAATTATAAATCTTGTATATAAACAATCTCTAAAATGCTAAATCGAGTCTCATATATACAAGTAAATTAAATTGATTATAAATTTTAATCTTATATATAAATAATCTTTAAAACACTAGATCGAGGGAACCAAAGTAAACAACTAAACCAAACTAAATCTAAATGGTTAACCTAGTGCAGCTATAACTCATGCAAATTCAGTCCAGACTCTAGAGTACCCCTAATTTGAATATAATCTAATTAATTCAAATCACAAGACCCAATTATTATAAAAAAATAGTACGTATTTAAATAAATTAGTACACCTAATTTGAATCTAATTATTTCTAATCACAAGACCTAATTATTATAAAAAACAATACATATTTAAATAAATTAATTTCATATTAATCTAAAATCATTTAATTCATCAACGAGTTTAAAATCGACTTTGATATAATAACATTATTCATACAAAAGTACTTTGATATAATAACATTATCCATACAAAAGTAAATCAGTTGACTCATTTGTTAGAAATTTTGGCAGAGATAGTTTGATTGATAAAAAAAATCAATCGAGTTTCATATCGAAAGTGATTCGATTGAATTTTTTTTACCAATTCACTAATTAAAAAAAATGATTAATGAGATTTTTTTAATCTTGGGCAATCAGTCCAGCTCTATGAAAATTTTTTATCGATCGTCAGGATAAATCGGAAAGTATTCGCGGCGTACAGTCGAGAAACCCAACGTCTCAGCTGGATTCACGCCCTATTTAGAGGAAAAATTCCTACAAATACGCGGTAATTAGAGATCGAACTACGAATGCCTAAGATAGCGACTAGTCATCGTATCGCTGCACCATAATCCCAGAAGCCCAATCGACTAATTAGAGATAAAATGGATAGTGGAAACGTGATTTTGTCATTTTTAAACTATCTTATGTGATTTGGTAATTTCTAAAAATTAGTTACTAGGTTCCAAAAAAATCCGTAATTTATTTAAATTATCCCCAAATTCATTTACTATTTTCAAATATATTTTTAAATATAATTTTATTTATTTATTTTTAATATTTTAATTCTTTAAAATTTCTTGGGCATAACATCGATGCTAAGGTTTTTATCATGGACATCATTCTCCTCCTGTCCAAGTATTTCATTTCTGAGTAAATTTGTGTTGGATATGGTGTGAATGTAAAGGGATATGTGAAGGAAAAAAGTTTCTTAGTGAGTGGGATTTTAGTCTCATATTGTGAGTTTCTAGTGAATAGAAAGGGAGGTGGAGAATAAAGAGACTCCATTGTGAATAAGACTTTAGTCCAACATTGAGAGTCTTAAGGCATAATTATTGGTTTATATTGTTTCACAAGCATAATAGTTGTGAACAAATGCTAGGGAAGATGCTCTCTCTCACGCATAGGCGTGCAAGTGGGGGAGGGTGCAAATCCAAGGTTCGGATTTGTACTGAACCAGGTGGACTCGTGTGCGTGCATGACCTGTGCGCATCGAATGCTCGACCGGTCGGGGCAAAATTTGTCCAAGCGGATGAACCAACGTTTTACCAAATTTTTTGCTCAAATGTAACTAAAGCATTAACTATTAATTAATGCAAAATGTAACTCTCAGACGTTTGGATCTGGCATCGGAACCTCAAAGCACCGTCGGAGGAGAACAAATTTGTTTTAAGGAAACTGCGTAACGCAGGCCTCAGCAACTCTCCAATTCCGATTCAGGCAGACTGGTTCGGGAGACCCCTGGTCGGGAGACGTCCGACTACTGCTCGGAAGACCTAGTCGGGAGATACTAGTCGAGAGACCTGATAGGGAGATTCTGCAAGGGAATTTAAACTCATGAATTCTGTTCGAGAGACTGCAGTCTGCATAAAAGGCAGCTCAGGTCACTCAATATCTAAGTTGAAATAATTTTTTGTAATTTCAATTTATTATATACTCTCCGAAAAGGAGTATATCCTCCACCAATTTGTTCACATTTTTATTTCAATCTTAGACCTGTTTATTTATTTTGATTGATTTCCTAAATGATAGGGGGTGAATAAGCCCTGGCTAGGACGAAGGATGAAGAAGCTGCTTGACACAACAGCGGTAGGTTGAGACAACCCTCCTTCCCAGGTCCCGGGAATCCCCGAGGGCGATGCGCCCGAGAAGGGCAGCTGGAGATCCCTCTCGGGAGAACCCCGAGAGGTTAGACCCCGAGAGCACCTCGGGAGCCGTGGCATGTGAAAACCCCGAGGTATGGATAAGCACCCCCGTCAGAAAAGGTCTTCACGGCCCCTGAATCTAAAGGTCTTCACGACCCCTGAATCTCGCAACGGGCCGAAGCCGATAACGGGGCAGACCTTTTCAAAGGACATCCCATGACCACTGAACGAGGAGGGGGGCGTGGCTTAAGTACGGGAGATGCGGCACCGACTAGAGGGCACGTCTAGCCCGTCGTCATCGGTATAAAAGGTGTTGGGGCAATCGGCCTGGGTATGATCTGGAGGATCATGGTTTTGATGTATGTGGTCAATATGATTAAGTTAGGGTTTGTTGTTAAACTAATATGTGTATGCGAGTGTACAAGGACACATAGACTTGGTTGAATGTCTTCAGGTGAAGGGTGGCATGGAGGCAGGCTGGAGGCTTGTGTGCGCATCCAAGGGACCATGGGCAGAGACGATGAACCGAGGGACGCAGACTTCGAGACATGCATGAAGGATGACATGGAGGCAAGCTGGAGGCTTGTGTGCGCATCCGAGGGACAGGAGCCGAAGACGAAGAGGGCGTGAAGGCAATAGATCGAGACTACAGATTGAAGAGTCGACCAGGTCGTGAGGGTCCGAGTGTGAGTGTTTGTACTCAGGAACTAAGCCGGGAGGGTTTGAGTGCGAAGAAAAATGTACTCGGGAAGGTAACCTTAGGCTTAGCAGGGGACCAGTCGACTGCTCCAGGAGCAGTTGACTGGTAATGGTTGGGGATTCGAACGTTGGCTGTAACGGTCGAATCTAAGTGGGACCAGTCGACTGCCCAAGGGGCAGTCAACTGATAGCGACCATTTAGCACTCGAGCTCTATTTAAAGGAGCTCGTTTAAGGCTACTGTTCTTTGGCGAAACTTGCTTGAATAGAGTGAGTTAGTAGCCTGGTATGATCAGATAGTGTCCTAGAGCTGTGGAGAAGTTTCTCCAGCCACAAGGAGCTACGAGATCTAGCCAGAGGTGCTCCGGGGAATCATCTACCGACGGATTAGGGATCTCCCACCTTACGGGCAGCCATGGAGTAGGAGTTTTATCTCCGAACCACGTATATCGGTGAGTTCTTCCTTGTTTAGTTTAGTTTTAGTTTATTCCGCTTGCGCACTAACGGTTGTAGGAAGAAAAATCGAAGAAATTGTTATTCACCTCCTCTAGCAAGACGTACACGATCTAACAAAAGGTAGTCCAACCCCTCCGGTAAGGGGGTTACGCTCTCTCATTCTACATATTGTCTTTCTTTCTCACTGCCATTACTCTTCGGACGACCTACTAACTTGAGCGTCGGAGTGGACTCTGTCGGACCCCTGCCGGCGTGTCCCCTAACACTTGTGTTAATCTCACAGGACGCCAAGTTCCTCCTTGGCGCAATGACTTCCACGCGGGCAGTACCTCGGTGACTGACCATCGTCGACGACTCCTTCTAGAACAAATTTGGTGCCGCCTTCTGGAAACTAGCAACGCACCTGAAGGAGCACCGATGGCAGGATCGGAGGGACAACCCCTTACCCTCACAAGAGAGGAACTTGACCGCCTAGCGGCTAACGCCATTAAGGAAGCCTTGGAGCAGCACCAAGTCGAACATGCTGCCCCGCAACCAGGGGGTCCGGCGAGGGAGGAGATCCCCAGAGTCTCCGCCTTGCATTCCCGAAGATCCGTCACCCCTGTGCGGCAACAGGACGGAGCAACCTAGGGCCCTCAGAGAGAATCCCTTGGAGACATGGAGAAGGCCCACTCGGTGGCCTCCAGCGCTCAGAGGCACGAAGAGGGACCGGGGAAGAGGGATGGACCCAAGACCTCCCATAAGGCTCCCTCTACCCCTTTCTCATCCGAGATTGTCGAGGACCTCATGCCAAAGCAGTTCTGCGGCCCTGGGATCCCTGAGTATGATGGGAAGACGGATCCGGAGGATCACGTCTGTAAATTCAAGAATGCGGCACTCCTGCACCAGTATACTGACGGGGTGAAGTGTCGGGTGTTCTTGAACACTTTGTCCGGAGCAGCTCAGCGGTGGTTCCAGAGGTTGTCATAAGGTTCCATCAACTCCTTCGCGGAGTTGAAGACAACCTTCATCCACCATTTCGCGAGCAGCCGTCGCTACCAGAATATGACACTTAACCTGTTTGCTCTCAAGCAGAAGTCTAAGGAACCGCTCAAGGAGTACATACAGAGGTTCAACCGAGTGGCGCAGGATGTACCTAGCGCAACATCGGAGATACTCGTCAGTGCTTGCACCCAAGGGCTCGCTGAAGGGGACTTCTTCCGGTCCTTGGTGAGGAAGCCCCCCACCAGTTTCGACGATTTGCTAGGATGCTCCGTCAAGCATGTCAATGTAGAGGAAGTACAGTACGCCCAGCGCAAGGATCCAGTCGGTGCTCCTCCTCCGACAGCCCCCCTGGTCAGACAGAAGGGAGCCCTCGACTCCGGTGAGGGGAAAAGACCTTCCGCTCGGGAGGGACCAATGGACTGGCAGGCACCGGCTGGCGGAGACGGTAGACACCGAGCAGTCGGAGTCATTGCCGAAGTACTGCAATTATCATGGCAACTCGACTCACTCCACGGAGGAGTGTCATGCCTTGAAGAAGAAGTTCAGTGAGGAAGCAGACATCAAATCTCGAAGAAAATGGAACAAGTTGGGGTATCACCGAAGGTCGCCAAGGCGAAGTTTTTCCCCTCGGCGACGGCCCGTCGGGGAGAATGAGGTCCGACCTCGGTCCCGATCGCGAGCGAGAGGTAGGAGTCGGGGGCCCGCACACTGAAGATCCCTCTCCTTAGAGAGAGATCCCCAAAAAGGCAAAGCTCTTATGCAGGGTCCTCCTTCGGGCCATGTAGGGGTCATCTCTGAAGGACCTACTGGAGGTGACTCTAACCGGGCCAGGAAGTCTTACACCCGACGGTTGGAAAACTACTCCATCGAGACAAATCGAAGCCAGGTGCCAGACCCAACAATCTCGTTTGGGCCATCCGACCTCGAAGAAGTGGAAGCTCCCCACGAGGACGCTATAGTGATCGTGACCCGCATTGCCAATTATGAGGTGAAGCGAATCTTCGTTGAGACGGGGAGTTCCGTGAACATTCTGTACAAGGCAGATTGGGAGCAAATGCAGATAGACGAGGATGAACTGTTCCCGGTCTCGACCCCACTATTTGGCTTCACGGGGTATCGAGTACAGCCGCTGGGGCAAATTACCTTGTCACTCTCATTGGGCAGCGACAGGCTCGAAAGAACCCGGAAGACTCCTTTCTTAATCGTGGACGCACCCTCCTCCTACAATGCCTTCCTAGGCCGCCCAACGCTCAACACTTTCCAGGTTGTGGTCTCTGTTTATCACTAGAAGATTAAGTTCCCGGTGGGCGACCAGGTGGTGGAAGTCCGAGGAGACCAGTTGGTGTTTAGGCGATGCTATAGAGGAGAAGTTAGAACAGAGTCTCGAAAGAACCCGAAGAGCCTAGAAGACTAGTCGGGGTAGAAAAGGAAAAAACTAAGGAGGTCCCGGTCCGGCTGCGGTCTCGGGCCCTTCTGGGCTTGGTAAGATTTACAATTTATTTAGAACATCTGTCTGTGTCTCTCTATGCTCTCGCAGCAAAATTGAGTAATAAAAGGAGATGCTTCCTTCAAAATGACAATGCGCTACTAAGGAATTCAAAAACCCTAATGTCCCGCGGTGCAGCCTATGCCGGGGGTACTTAGGCTTGGTCTGGGACATACACGCCCGACCAAGTAACCAAAACCCTAATGTCTCGCGGTGCAACCTATGCCCGAGGTACTTAGGATTAGTCTGGGACATACACGCCCGACCAAGTATCCAAAACCCTAATGCCCCGCGGTGCAGCCTATGCCCAGGGTACTTAGGCTTGGTCTGGGACATACGCGCCCCACCAAGTAACCCAAACCCTAATGCCCCATGGTGCAGCCTATGCCCGGGGTACTTAGGCTTGGTCTGGGACATACGCGGCGAACCAAGTATCCAAAACCCTAATACCCCGCGGTGCAGCCTATGCCCGGGGTACGTAGGCTTGGTCTGGGACATACGCGGCCGACCAAGTAACCCAAACCCTAATACCCCGCGATGCAGCCTATGCTCGGGGTACTTAGGCTTGGTCTGGGACATACACCCCCGAACAAGTAACCCAAACCCTAATGCCCCGCGGTGTAGCCTATGCCCGGGGTACTTAGGCTTGGACTGGGACATGCGCGCCCGACCAAGTAACCAAAACCCTAATGCCCCGCGGTGCAACCTATGCCCGGGGTACTTAGGCTTGGTCTGAGACATACACGCCCGACCAAGTAACCCAAACCCTAATGCCCCGCGGTGCAGCCTATGCCCGGGGTACTTAGGCTTAGTCTGGGACATACGCGCCCGACCAAGTAACCAAAACACTAATGCCCCTCGGTGCAGCCTATGCCCGGGGTAGTTAGGCTTGGTCTGGGACATACGCGCCCGACCAAGTAACCAAAACCCTAATGCCCCGCGGTGCAGCCTATGCCTGGGATACTTAGGCTTGGTCTGGGACATACGCGCCCGACCAAGTATCCAAAACCCTAATACCCCGCAGTGCAACCTATGCCAAGGGTACTTAGGCTTGGTCTAGGACATACGTGCCCGACCAAGAAACCAAAACCCTAATGCCCCGCGGAGTAGCCTATGCCCAAGGTACGTAGGCTTGGTCTGGGACATACGTGATAGATCGAATGCGTCCGCTAGAGGGGGGTGAATATCGTTTCTTCGTCGTTTTCTCTACAAAGATGTTAGCACAAGCGGAATATACAATAAAACAATACTAATCAATGCTAACAACGAAGATTTACTTGGTATCCACCCCGGACGGGTGACTAATCCAAGAATCCGTCTGTGGATCAATCCCCGGATAACCTCCGGCTAGCTCTCGTCGCTCCTTGTGGGTGGAGAAACCTCGCCACAATCCCAAGCAAACCTCTGAGCACAAAGACTACTATCTTGCCTTTAACCAAAACAAGATTCGTCCAGAATCTCAGCCACCACGAAGTCCTCTTTAAATAGGACTCGGGCTGAAACCCTCGCTACCAGTCGACTGCCCCCAGGACAGTCGACTGATGCCACTGAAATTCGACCGTTGTACCCCAATGTTTGAAATCTCAGCCAACTCACTAGCCACCTACCAGTCGACTGCCCCCAGGGTAGTTGACTGGTCTCAGGCTGAGACCCTTCTATGAGTTTCATCAGTCGACTGCCTCCAGGCCAGTCGACTGGTCTACTCACACACCTAAGGTTACCCTTCCTGAGTACATTTCACTCTGCACTCAAACCCTAGGATTACCCGAGTACAATCACACAACACTCGTACCCTCACGACTCGATTGACACCTCCACAGCAGCCTCGACTGTTGCCTTCGCGCCCTCTTCATCTTCGACTCCCGTCCCTCGGATGCACGCAAGCCTTCAGCTTGCCTCCATGCCATCCTTCACGCATGCCTCGAAGTCCGCGCCCATCAGCTCATCGTCCTGCTCCATCAAGGTCCCTCGGGTGCACACAAGCCTCCAGCTTGTCTCCATGCCACCCTTCATCGTACCGAGGTCGTCCAGTCAAGTCAATATGTGTACCTGTACAACCTGCATACTCAACATACACATATGAGATAATAATGGTAAACCTAACTTAAACCCTTTGCCCAAACATCAAAACACTTGGTCACTCCGGACCACAGATTGCCTCAACAATCTCCCCTTTTTGATGTTTGACAATACATTTAAGTTAGGGAAAACAAATAGTATAGAATAGTAAAAACAATGCTAAACAAATGCATATGCAATGCATACATGTATCCTATTCCAAGGCATCCCACACCTAACTCTCCAAGTTAGGAATTTTCAACAACGGGATCCTATCCGAAGGCATCCCACACCTAACCCTCTAAGTTAGGAATTTTCCACAACGGGATCCTATCCCAAGGCGTCCCACACCTAACTCTCCAAGTTAGGAATTTTCACACCTAACTTCCCAAAGTTAGGAATTTTTCACAAAACGGACTTTTTAAAGCTTCTCCAAAGCTCCCCTTTCATTGGACTTACAAAGGCTTTTTAAGAACCTTTCCAAGGTTCCCCTTACGTCAAGAATGGAGCAATCATGCTCCCCCTTAATCTCAACTCCCCCTAAACCTAGGGTATCTAGCAAAGGTGTGTTTGGTTTCCTAACTTAAACTCAACACTTCCCCCCCTTTGCCTAACATCAAAAAGACTCCAATAATATCCCAATTATTGTATCTTTTAAACCCCAATGACCATAAACAATGTGTACTAGCCCCCCATACACTTGTTTTGCATCATTTAGACACCAAACCAGCTGCTGATACAAAAATTGGCCTTGACCAGTCGACTGCCCAAATGGGCAGTCGACTGATACTCTGAAATCCAGAATTTCAACTTTTTTTGATTAGTTTCAGAAATGCATCAGAAATTTCACAAATCTCTAAAAATTTCCAAATTTTGTGGAGACATTTATGGTACCCATACCTACTTGGGAAAAATACATTCCAAAATGTATCCATCATCATTTCCAAGTTTGACATAAAACCCAAAACTAGCAAAAAGGTTCACTCAAACCTTAACCAAAAGTCCTAGTTTTGGTTTCCCCTTGATGTCCCTGCCCATACCAATCCACAATGCATCCCTAGCATTGATTTATATGGCATTTGCACATCAAAAACCAACCTTCATGCTATATGACCCCAATGTCATATTTCCATGCATGAAACTCAAAAACACCGTGCCAAAATCCAAGAATTGAGACTCAAGTCCGTCTCCAATTCTTTTGGCACACTGATAAGTACCATTTTAGTGATTATTTGAGTTGCTAAAATCCATGTTTGACCTATGTTTTTATTGCTTAATTGTGAAATTGCCCTAGGTTTTAGAACTTACTCTTATTTTGGACTTAATTATAAATTTACACATATTTGGATTATTTGGCCACTAAATTCTTGATCTATTTTTTGTAGGCATGAAAGGTTCATGGACCTAGGGCATATTAGGTCAAACTTGAGTCGGAAGTGACCCAGATCGAGATATCAAGATTAGGATTAAATCTGGGTCGTCCGATTCAAAAGCGGCTAGATCTGAGCCATCCGGGACCATCTGAAGCAATCCGAGCTAGGGTTAGGGTTGATCAAGAACTCTAATCAAGATCTGAAGGTTTCATCCCAATCGGAGCTCATTCAACCGTTGGATCAAGCTCGGAGGGCTCTAGATCGTCCATTCAAAGATTAGGTTGATCTGGACCATCCGTTGTACATCTGGAGGATCCGAGCTACCACAAGGCAAATCCTGACCCCTGCTCAACATCATCAAAGTTTGGCTCAAATCAGAGCAAGATCAACCGTTGGATTTCCTCCGATCAATCTGGACCGTCCATTGCTAGCTACTTAATCAAAAATTCCCAGCGCTTCTCCCTGTCGCGTCTTCGCCGCAACAGTCGGCTTCTTCATCATTTTCCTTCGTTTCTTTTGCAAGTTTCTTAGTTTTGAAGGCGTGACCACCTCAATTCTTCATCTAGATCAAGATTTGGATCACTGGAGGGTAGTTTTGTTGGATGATTTCAGCTCAGTTTGCGCTAGACAGTGGTGTTTGAGGGTTTCGGCATCTCTGCTAACCAATCACTTGTTTCTCGTCCACAAGCCATTTTCGACCATTTGAGCTGCTTGTAGGGGTTCTCAGGTGAGCTCAGATGTTCTCCAAATCATCATCGCAATCCATCCTTTGAGATAGAAGAGATTGGACTGGAAAATTCCAGCTACGCGCAGACAAGAGCAGATTCGACCGACTGAGCTGATTCCCAGTGATTTGCTGAGCTTGCGGGTTCGAGGCCGGCCCTTGCGTGATGAACAAGGAGATCTTGAGCTAATGGAGTGATTGGGGTTTAGATTTTCGTAGTTAATTTCATTGTTTTATGCTGTAATTTTGATTTCTGAATGTTGTTTCAGTTTCTAAATTTCTTATCAGTTGTTTAGTTTATTTTCTTGCATTGTTTCTGCTTAAATAGGATTATATCTTTCAAGTCAAGTAGTTTAGGAAGCTTGTTTAGTGGATAATTGCTTTTAATTTCAGTTGTTTTTGGTTTAAATCCTTGCGTATCAAGTTGACAGTTCGTATCACTTCTATTTCTGCAACTTTCTATTCAGTTTCGAATTTTTTCAGTTTATTCCCAATTAGATTTGTGTTTAGTTCATTCCCTGCAATTGAATATAGCATTTAGTTTGTTGATGTATTAGATCTGAGTTTATTTTTCATTCAGTTTCGTTTTTGTATTTCTGTTCAGCATTTCCTGCGTATCAGATTTAAATTCTGACTCCCGTTTTTAGTTTCTGCAAGTTTTTTGGTTACTGAATTCGTGTCAAGAACACTCTAGTGCTTCTTTGTCCTTCCTGAACATTAGATAAGTGATCTTGAGTTCAGATTGTCCTGGTCGTTCCTGCCATTGGGTTGATTCTGAACTGCAGCAACTCTTAGTTTCCATTTCTGAAAGCAACCTCACTTCTGTAAGTCTCAGTTTTACTTCTGAATCTTGTATCAGTCACCTAAGTTCCTTTGAACCTTTTCCGAAGCTAGATTTATGCATCAACTTTAGCTTGTCTGCCTGTTTTACATTGGTTGCTGCTGCAATTCTGCGTACAGATTTGGCAAATCTGCATTTGTCTTTTGCATTCAATTAGTGCTGAATTGGATCAGTATAGTTGTTGCATATTAATGTCATATCTTCTGAATTGTGTATCAAACTTAACCCTAACAGATCGATTGATTTCAGCTTGTGTTTCATGCGGTTTGTTCTGAAATTTTACAGAGTATCAATGCTAACTTGTGTATCAAGTTCCAATTCTGAGTTGAGTTTTCTCTAAATTCTGCATGCTTGCTTGCAATTAGGGTTGCCTTGGGTTTGAGTCCTGAAGTTAAACCTACTTTTTAGAGTGTTAATGTGCTTGAAATTAGTTTGGTTTGCATTCCATTAGTTGCTGAATTCCAATCCCTAATTCTGCATGTGAGTTTTTAGTTGCTTGTATTTAGCATCAAATGGACATAGCACTCAGCTTGTATTAAGTGGTGATCTCTTAAACAAATCTCTGCATTAGTATCAATTAGAACTGGGTTTGATTTGATATTGGTTTGATTTTCGAATTTTGCAATGTGGTATTGGTTAGATTGAGTTGTTTATTGGTTGAGTTTATCAATTGTCATTACCTAGTTTAATTGTCCAGCTAAGTCAGCTCACTCCTTTATTTTTATTGCTATCTCATTTCACAATTGCAACCCAAAATCCAAATTTGATTTGAAACCCCAAAATCCACAAACGACACATAAACACGAGCTCGAATCAAACAACTTCAACTAGTCCCGAGGAAAAATACGACCTGTGACCCCTTTACTACGTTTTCATATTTTGATTGCAAAAAGGGTTTCCAACTTTTTATAAATATCTAAATTATGATGGTCCCACAATTCATGACAACTTTAACCTAGTAAATTGGGTCCATCAAATTTTTGGCGCCGTTGCCGGGAAAGCAACTAGTTGATTTGTTTGATTTTTGCTTGTATGCTTTTGGGCATATCATTTGATCATATTTTCTTTTGCTTTATCTTTTGTATATGGTTGTTGCCATTTTTCTTGTTTGTTTTGTGACAGGTTTGTAAGATCAAAATGTTTTCACCAGAGGACTATTTAGAGCTCAAAGATGCACTGGTGGGGTTAAAAAATGTGTTTAAGCATTGGAATTCCCAACTAACACCCAACAGTGATTCATCTACTTACCAGCAGCCGTGTCCACAATTTCAGCAATCACATTCGAATTTTCAACGACCCAATCAGTTTTTTCAGCCACATTTACAGCAATTCCAACAACCACAACAATTTCAGCAGCCACCACAGTTTTTTCAGCCGTAATTCCAACAATTTCAGCAAGATCATTAGCCAAGTCTACCAAATTTCCAGCAATTTCAGCAGCCAATTCAAGATTTTTAACAACCCTATTCAAATCTTCAGCCACCACAGTTTTTTCAGCCACAGGATCAACCATCATTTCAAAATTTTCAGCCAAGTCAAAATTTTCAGAATGGGCAGCCACTATTCCAAGATTTTCAGCCCCAAATTCAGCAATTTCAGCCCAACTTTCAGCCACCTTATCAACAGGATCAATCACTTTTTCAAGGAATTCAGCAAGGGTGTTTAAATAATCAGAATTTTCAGCAACCACCCTTCCATCAACAGCCATGGCAGCAAGAATTTCAAGCTACACAGAATTTTCAACAACCTCTTCAATATTCACAGCCATACGATCCAAATTTTCAGTTTCAAAACCAGAATTTCCAGCCCACGCAATTTCAGTTTTCACCACCACAATTTCAACCTCAGATCCAAGATTTCCAGGGCTACAATTTTCAACTATCTCCACCAAGTTGTGAACCAAATTTTCAACAGTTTAATCAACCTGTGCAACCATTTGATCAGCCCCCACAGTTTCCATTTCAGCATGCACAGCCTACTCTTGGTCTTCAGCAGCCTTATGTTACTTTTCAAGACCAACAAGAGCTTGAGGCTCAACAACAAAGGTTTGGGGAAATTGTGCAACAAGGAATTCAAAACCTCGGAAGGCAAATGGGACAATTGGCTAGTGATTTGAATCAGATAAAAGCCTAAAGATCAGAACAGTTATATTCTCAAGTTGCTTGTAATTCCGAGAGCCTCGGAGTTGATTTTATATCAGTTCAAGGTGACCCTAGTGCATGGCCAAGTCCTTCTTCAAGTGATCTTAGAATTTTGGTGGAAGAAGAAGAAGAAATCATTAAAATCAGGGCACCTACAGCATACATCCCTCCGGAGATTCCTATTCAAAATTTATTTCCAAATTTTTCAGCTCCAGAAGAAGAAACTGAAGCTCCACAGGACCATTCTAGACTTTTATTTTGTGATGATAGTGTTATTGATGGTCCTAATTTTTCTAATGTTGTTGTTGTAGATATTACAGGAGAAGCATGCATAGGAGATGATTCTATAGGTGTAGGGGATTGCACTAAGCCCCAGGGACCACCACAATTGACTGGTACATTAGAAGACTCAAAGGATGAACCAGAAAGTGTAGGGACTTGCATGGTGGAAGCAAGCACCCAAGGATCACCTGCTTTAGTTGAGTGTCCACCAGAACCTGAATCTGAAGAGGAGCATGTACTTGATCAGGAGGAGGCCATGGATACATCTACTCTTGTAGAACCTCCAGGTATTCTTCAGCACGCTCAGGTAAGTATTTCTCCTCTTTGTTCAGAAAAATTCAGCGAGGTACCTAGTGCTTACTTTATTGGTTATGATGAATTTATTGATATACCTTGTGTAGAAATTGTTTGTGTAAATCCAATAGAGGTACCCAAAATTGATTTCCTTGGTTGTAATGCCTTACTTGATACATCTCTTGTAGATATGGGTTGCGAACAAATTTTAGAGGCACCTATAATTGATGTTGTTTGTTATGATGAATCTCTTGATACATCTTTTGTGGATATGAATTGTGAAAATTTTTTAGAAGTGCCTGAAATTGATGTTATTTATTGTGATGAATCTCTTGCGATATCTTATGTTGAGGTTGAATGTGAAAAACTTATGGAGGTATCTGAGATTGATTTCATTGGCTGTGATACATTGCTTGATACATCCTTGATAGAAGATAATTGTGATATTTCTATTGAAGTGCCAAAAATAGATTTCTTTGTTTATGATGAATTTCTGAATGCAATTTTTGTAGAAAATAATTGTGAAAAATTTATTGAGGCACCAAGAATTGATTTAATTGGATGTGATGCAGATTTGGATACATTTCATGCAGAGGCTGATATTATTTTATTTCTTTCTGACCCTGCACGCTTGAGAGAGGTATTACATTGTTTTGCAGGGTCCAGAAGACTTCCGGAGTGGGTGCTCCAACTGAACAAACTTCAACCTCCTGGAAGGACTTCTAAAAGGCATAAAGAAGGAGGAGATGATTTTACTTTAATTCGAACCACTCTATTCCTTCAATGGATTTTAAACCTAAATCGCCTTCGGCCACCAGAGCAAATTTCTGCAAAGTTCAAGTGTGGGGGAGTCCTAGTTCTCTCAGCCACCCATTTTCCTCCACTATCACGATGGAGGTTACTTCTGGATAGGCTCCGTCCACCAGAAATAAAGGGGAGATTTTTTCTTTCTTTCTTGTATTTTCTTTTATTGCATTTTTCACTTTTAAATTGAGTCCTTGCTAATAAATGCTTAAGTAGAGTAGAATGCATAGGAGTCATTGTAAATACCTTGTTATTTCTTTTCGCACTTTTTCTTGCATAACTAGGAATAAATGTATCCCTCTAGATTATCTCCATAGCATGTTAGAGTCTTTTGAAAATAAAATAAATTTGGTTGTTAAAACTTAGGGTTTGAGCTAATGGATGAAATCTTGGATGCTTGAGTGCTACTTTGCTTTAGATTCTTAATTGAGGACTTGAGATGAATTATTTTTACCTAGTGAGAATTAGCCTTATATTTGTGACACACATGTTATTGTACTCTAGAACTTGCTTAGGTTCTTTCAAAATCATATTTCAATGATTGGATCACATCTATAGAGGCTAATCACTTTATTTACCTTTTCATATCAATTTTGGCAAAAATCATGTTCATTCCATTTTTCTTTACTTATTTCCTAATCTTAACCCCAATTTTTCTATGGATTTATTTGCTTGGGATGTTTTCTTGATGCTACTTGCCCGAGACGGACAAAGATTTAAGTGTGGGGGAGTGATTAGTATTTTGGGAAACATTTTGTATCAAGGAAGCATTTGGATCTAAAAGAAAAAAATTTCTGCAATTTCAAGGATCAAAGTGAGTTAAGTTTTGTATCAAGATCAAGTGGAAGAAGTGGGCAAGGATTGAAAACAATTGAAGATTCTTGATCATCATTTGAAGATACAAGGAAGTTGAACCTCAAGTTGAATTCGACACTCAAAGTGGAAATGAAAATAGATGCCATAAACAGAAAAAAATAGAAGAAAAGAGAAAAGCAGTTTGTGCCAACAGAAAAAAAAAATCTGCTAACTTGGATCGGAATTGGGTTGGATGAAGAATTGAGAAGTTGGAATTATGGAAGTTTAGATCAGCAACACTCTGTTAGGGACTTATTTGAGGCTGTGCAATTCTGAAATCAGTACAGGTAATTGGTGCCAAAACAGAAGAAGAAGAAGAAAAAAAAATCTGTGCAGATTTAGTTATTGGAGTGCAGCTGGACTAGTGTGAGCTGATACTGATTTTTGTTGCAAAGTATTGCTGAGCAGAATTAATCAAAACTAACCGACAGCTATCAGAGATTATGGAGAGCATTTAAACTGAGGATGCAAGCTGAGAAAACAGTAGACAAGAGGAGAAATCAGATGGAATGCAATCTTGGCACAGATTTGTATCAATCCAAACTGAATTTGGTTTTCTTAAATCAGCAAATGCTTAGCTGGGTTTCAACAGAACTGGCAGTATAGTTTTCAGTTGCATTCAACTTCTTGGGAAGCTAAAATGAATTCTGAATTGAAGAGAAAAATTGTAGGAAAATCTGAAACCAATGGAAAATCTGTGCCAAGTTGAAGCTGAATTAGGATTGCTAGGCTCAGAATCAAGGGAACAAAGATATGAATGTATCAAAGAGTGATGAGTGCATCCAATGCTGATCAGAACAAAGGAAATGCTGCTGCGTGGATGTTCTATTCAGAACAGAGAAAGAAAGAAATGCAGTGAAGCTGGACAAAATTTCTGAAGCTGTAAAAGAAATTGCAGGAACTAATTTTCATTTCTGCAACTGTTTTTGGCTAGGAAGATCAGTAACAACTTGCTAGGATCCTAATGGCAGCTGAAAATAATCTGAATGGAGTCTAAAACGTAGCTGTGAAAAATCAGAAACATTGTAAGAAATTCTGGAATTCAGCTGTGCAGGAATTGAAACTAAATGCAAGGTTTGCTAACAATTGAAGAAATCTGAATTGTATTTGTTGCTGCCGAGTGGTGCATCTGGGAGCTACTGAGTGATACAAACCAAGTGTGAATGGAAGCTGAATTAAATGATGAAATCTGATGCAGGAAAATGCAAGAAAAATTCAAAACAATTGTAGAGCAGAGAATGGAATGAAGTTGGTTGAATTCGACTTGTGAGCAGAATTTTCAAGTGGAACGAATCAAAATCTTCCATGTCTATTTGATGCTAACTGATGTTGATTATTTAAGAAATCAAAGACTTGAAATGGATTTAGTGAATCTGAATTTGCAGCTGAACAGAAAAAAAAGAAAAGGAAAAGTGAATGAAGTGTGCCAACTTGTAAAGGGGTTTGTATCAAAATGAGTTGCAAGAGTAGTTTAGTGAGGGTTGTAAGTTGAGCATCTATGTTAATTGATATTATATGTTCTCTGATACAAAGCTGATCCGAAATGCTCCATTAGAAGAATTTAGAGCAGAGAAGAAAAAAAAAGAGAAGAAAAACAGTTTGAAAAGAAAAGAAGAGGGACACAAGATGACACAAAATGGAATTTTGGCACCATGAAGCAAGTGAAGTTTCTCTCACCCAAATCCAATTCAAAGCCTTGCTCCAATACATTCTGACCTTACTAGAGAAAGAAAGAAAGAAAAAAAAATATGAGAAAAGAGAGAAGCAAAAACAAAATTGGCAAGCAAAGGTGGAAGTTGGCACATTGATATCAATAGAGGTTTCTTCATCCAAAATTAAGGGCATTATTCAAGACTGATTTCGCCACACTTCTTATTTCATTACAAGGACTGTAAAGATGGGGGCAAAGCACATTGGAAATATTTTTGAGCAATCAAGTCTTCCACTCCATCAATTTTCTATTTCCTTGGCTTTTATTCCACACTTTACCTTTTTCTATGTTTTTATTTGTTTTTGTAGATGTTGATCCTAATCATGAATGATGGTGGAGAGTAGATAATAAGCAAGCCTATGGTAGTACAAGAAGCATGTGTGTTCGAGTGAGCTCCACTTCCATCATCAACTTAGAACTTAAGGAGAGAGCCACCGAAATTTTCCTTGAAAGGCTAGTGATTTAAATTCATCTCAATGACTCATGATGAATGAAAAGGCTAAGTTGTTGATTTAAGGACAAGATACTAATCCATAGAGCTTAGATTTTTGAGAATTGACAATCTTAGGTAATTTCTTTTCATTTGCTTCTAATTATGCTTAAGTAAATCTAAGGGATACATACTTAGTGTTTTCGCGAGACGCTCAAGCTCAAGTGTGGGGGAGTTGATAAGTACCATTTTAGTGATTATTTGAGTTGCTAAAATCCATGTTTGACTTATGTTTTTATTGCTTAATTGTGAAATTGCCCTAGGTTTTAGAACTTACTCTTATTTTGGACTTAATTACAAATTTACACATATTTGGATTATTTGGCCACTAGATTCTTGATCTATTTTTGTAGGCATGAAAGGTTCATGGACCTAGGGCATATTGGGTCAAACTTGAGTCGGAAGTGACCCAGATCGAGATATCAAGATTAGGATTAAATCTGGGCTGTCCGATTCAAAAGCGGCTAGATCTGAGCCATCCGGGACCATATGAAGCAATCCGAGCTAGGGTTAGGGTTGATCAAGAACTCTAATCAAGATCTGAAGGTTTCATCCCAATCGGAGCTCATTCAACCGTTGGATCAAGCTCGGAGGGCTCTAGATCGTCCATTCAAAGATTAGGTTGATCTGGACCATCCGTTCACATCTGGAGGATCCGAGCTACCACAAGGCAGATCCTGACCCCTAATCAACATCATCAAAGTTTGGCTCAAATCAGAGCAAGATCAGCCGTTGGATTTCCTCCGATCAATCTGGACCGTCCATTGCTAGCTACTTAATCAAAAATTCCCAGCGCTTCTCCCTGTCGCGTCTTCGCCGCAACAGTCGGCTTCTTCATCGTTTTCCTTCGTTTCTTTTGCAAGTTTCTTAGTTTTGAAGGCGTGACCACCTCAATTCTTCATCTAGATCAAGATTTGGATCACTGGAGGGTAGTTTTGTTGGATGATTTCAGCTCAGTTTGCGCTAGACAGTGGTGTTTGAGGGTTTCGGCATCTCTGCTAACCAATCACTTGTTTCTCATCCACAAGCCATTTTCGACCATTTGAGCTGCTTGTAGGGGTTCTCAGGTGAGCTCAGATGTTCTCCAAATCATCATCGCAATCCATCCTTTGAGATAGAAGAGATTGGACTGGAAAATTCCATCTACGCGCAGACAAGAGCAGATTCGACCGACTGAGCTGATTCCCAGTGATTTGCTGAGCTTGCGGGTTCGAGGCCGGCCCTTGCGTGACGAACAAGGAGATCTTGAGCTAATGGAGTGATTGGGTTTAGATTTTCGTAGTTAATTTCATTGTTTTATGCTGTAATTTCAATTTCTGAATGTTGTTTCAGTTTCTAAATTTCTATCAGCTGTTTAGTTTATTTTCTTGCATTGTTTCTGCTTAAATATGATTATATCTTTCAAGTCAAGTAGTTTAGGAAGCTTGTTTAGTGGATAATTACTTTTAATTTCAGTTGTTTTTGGTTTAAATCCTTGCGTATCAAGTTGACAGTTCGTATCACTTCTATTTCTGCAACTTTCTATTCAGTTTCGATTTTTTTCAATTTATTCCCAATTAGATTTGTGTTTAGTTCATTCCCTGTAATTGAATATAGCATTTAGTTTGTTGATGTATTAGATCTGAGTTTATTTTTCATTCAGTTTCGTTTTTGTATTTCTGTTCAGCATTTCCTGCGTATCAGATTTAAATTCTGACTCCCGTTTTTAGTTTCTGCAAGTTTTTTGGTTACTGAATTCGTGTCAAGAACACTCTAGTGCTTCTTTGTCCTTCCTGAACATTAGATAAGTGATCTTGAGTTCAGATTGTCCTGGTCGTTCCTGCCATTGGGTTGATTCTGAACTGCAGCAACTCTTAGTTTTCATTTCTGAAAGCAACCTCACTTCTGTAAGTCTCAATTTTACTTCTGAATCTTATATCAGTCACCTAAGTTCCTTTGAACCTTTTCCGAAGCTAGATTTATGCATCAACTTCAGCTTGTCTGCCTGTTCTACATTGGTTGTTGCTGCAATTCTGCGTACGGATTTGGCAAATCTGCATTTGTCTTTTGCATTCAATTAGTGCTGAATTGGATCAGTATAGTTGCTGCATATTAATGTCATATCTTCTGAATTGTGTATCAAACTTAACCCTAACAGATCGATTGATTTCAGCTTGTGTTTCATGTGGTTTGTTCTGAAATTTTGCAGAGTATCAATGCTAACTTGTGTATCAAGTTCCAATTCTGAGTTGAGTTTTCTCTAAATTCTGCATGCTTGCTTGCAATTAGGGTTGCCTTGGGTTTGAGTCCTTAAGTTAAACCTACTTTTTAGAGTGTTAATGTGCTTGAAATTAGTTTGGTTTGCATTCCATGAGTTGCTGAATTCCAATCCCTAATTCTAGATGTGAGTTTTTAGTTGCTTGTATTTAGCATCAAATGGACTTTAGGTGATATTTTTGGATCAGCTGTTCATAGATCACTTAGCACTCAGCTTGTATTAAGTGGTGATCTCTTAAACAAATCTCTGCATTAGTATCAATTAGAACTGGGTTTGATTTGATATTGGTTTGATTTTCGAATTTTGCAATGTGGCATTGGTTAGATTGAGTTGTTTATTGGTTGAGTTTATCAATTGCCATTACCTAGTTTAATTGTCCAACTAAGTCAGCTCACTCCTTTATTTTTATTGCTATCTCATTTCACAATTGCAACCCAAAATCCAAATTTGATTTGAAACCCCAAAATCCACAAACGACACATAAACACGAGCTCGAATCAAACAACTTCAACTAGTCCCGAGGAAAAATACGACCTGTGACCCCTTTACTACGTTTTCATATTTTGATTGCAAAAAGGGTTTCCAGCTTTTTATAAATATCTAAATTCTGATGGTCCCACAATTCGTGACAACTTTAACCTAGTAAATTGGGTCCATCACACACTCCACGGTCCATCTAGACCTCTAGGAGCAACCCTTCCAAGGTCCATTCACCATATATCCCAAAGGCTTCTAGAGCTCCCCCTTGAGCTCTTAGTCCTAGCCACCTCCCTAGGTGACTCAACAAACACTAGACCACACTGGTGTACCTCCGGTGACTCTTGGCCTACAAACTCAACTCTCTTAACCTTAGACACCTTGTCATTGGTTAAATCATTTCTTTTTTCCTTTAAATGACACCCTTTTGTCATTTTTGGACTCTCCCTTCTTGCCATAATCATATGCTACCCTAGCATATTTCTTTCCCTTGGCATGAGAGTTCTTAGACCGGTATCCCAACCCCGATCTATTATTGGTGCGGTTTAAATCACCCAACACCATATTTAAACCCTTAGATCCAGTAGTGAATCTCTCTAGGATTTTCTCTAACCTATCAAGCTTTTCTCTTAAAGCTTGATTTTCCCTTTCTAGGTTCCTAAACCTAGAATCCATATGTCCACTTTGGACATTCTTAGACATACCCTCCTTTCTAGGCACATCCCTCCCCTTCTTGAGATTTTTGCCTTGATCCTTAGGTCTAGAGGTCTTGAATTTTTCATGATGAATGTTCTTCCTAGGATTTTGATCTACCTTGTTAACCCTAGTCCTATCATTGTATCTAAATCCAAAATTGTGCACCATCAAACATTTCTCATTAATTTTAGCATGCATGGATGAATGATTAATACTATTTTTATTATGCAAGGAGGAATTCAAATTTGAATTACATTTAAATTTAAGATTAGGGATTACCTCCTTACTCTTGTAGTCCCTCCTTGTTGTGAGCTTCGCTTCCTCCTTTCTTCTTTCTTCCAACTCCTCAAGTGTCCCATTTTCTTGAGCTCTTTCTTCCTTGGACACTTGGTGTGGTAGTGCCCTAACTCTCCACATGTGAAGTAATGAATTTTCTTCCTATTCTCTTGGGCTTCTCCAATCCTACAACCCACATTAGATTTAAAAGAATTTGAAATAGATTTAGATCTTACCTCCTTTTTACCTTTCGGGCACTTGTCCTTATAGTGCCCCTTTTCGTTGCAACCAAAGCATGTGATGTGTTCCTTTCTCTTGGCTTTGGTGGAGGTGGAGGCTAGGTTGACTTCTTCTTCAACCTCGGATGATGTGGATGCTTCCACTTGTTCCGGTATAGATGAAGGTCTCTCCTCCCCCTCAATCCTTGAGGTGGAGACCTCTTCCTCTTCTTCTCTTGAGGAGGTTGAAGATCTCTCACTCTCTTCTTCCACTTCACTTGGGGATGTACATAGGCTCATGACATTCAACATAAACATGTGTAGGTCTACATAACCATAATATATATCTCATCATACATATGCTCAAGGCCTTTAACCTAATGCATGCATAATTCTACATAAACATGATGCATACTTCACAACACATGTGTTCATGGTATATGGTTTAAAACATTCATGAATAAAACCTACTAAAACATGGCATATAACATAAGCATATAAGGTCGTGATGCATAGCACATAAAGTTAGGTTTTAGACATCATAAAATTCATACAACATGCTTGAACATATATCTACATCATAATAAGCCATAAACAAGTACACTTGAAACCTTAGACTAACCCAAACCCTAGACTTGGTGCTTGGCCGAAAGTTGTAGATGGAAGTCCCATTATTCAAGTAACATGTGAGGTACCATAAGTAACATAACACCCATACAATACATACAATGCCATAGGAAGCCATTAGAACACATGATTGGGGCTAACCCTAATTCCTAGCCATGAATTGGGTCTTGGCCGAAACCCTAGAGGGGTCATAAGGACATGGAAAATTCATATAATTCACAATTGACATCCATTATGTCATAGGGAATCATAATAAGCATGCTTAGAGGGTTAGATCTAATCGTAACCATGGAAATGGGGAAGGGGCTGAAAGTTGTAGGGTGACTTGGGTGCTACAAAAATTCCACAACTCACAATTCATTCTTATTTTATCATGAGAAAGCATTAGGAAGTATAAGTGAGATTTTAACATCATCCCAAATCCTAAAAGGTGCTTGGACGAAACACTAGAGGAGCCCTAATTCCATAGTTTTCTCAACATAGATCCCAACAAATCTTAAATCATGATAGATAACATAAAAGCTATTATACCACAGGTGAGGGAGTTTTACCTCTTGTTGTCTTGGTTATAAACCTTAAATAGAGAAAAGAGTGAAGAACTTCTTGACCTTAGAACACCCCTTGCCCTTGTAGCCTTGTATGAAACCTTGGATCTTCAAGAGGGAGTCCTCTTGTGAAGTTTTCCAAGGGGAAAACCTTCTTGTGGCTCACGGCAAGGAGGAGGAAGAAGGGGGAGAGGAAGAGCCTTGGTGGAAGAAAAGAGGAGAAAAATAACTTAAGTGCCTCTTCACTTCTCATCCATTTCTTTTATACTAAGTGAAGGGGCATGGTGCCTCTTCACATAGTGACTCTTCACTTCCATTAGCCTCAACTAAAATCTTCTTTCTTGTCCAATAGCACTCCCTTGCTAAGTGAATTTGTTAGGGAGTGTTTGGGAGAGCTTCTGCTAGCTGCTTTTTAGATTCTAGCTACATAGAAGCACTTTTGAGTGTTTGTGAATACCAGATTCTGCTTTAACTTCTATAACTTTTAGCCAAAAGCTGGAAGCAAGAATTTGATACTTTTTTCTGCTTCTGCTTTTTTGCTTATGGTCTAGAATTAAAAGTAGACATTTATACCCTTAATAATTTATCATTTTACATAATTACCACCATAGTTTTAAATAAAATTTTATATTTTCATATAATTTATATATTCATAATTTTTTTATAAATTTATATAAATTTGCCATTTTTTTATATTTTTATTTTTATTAATTATATATTTTTTAAACATATATATTATTAAAAAATTAATTTTGATATAATATTCTAAATATAATAATAAATATATAAAACATTATTGATGGTGTATCAAAATTATATTTAGATAATTAAAAAAAATAATTTATATAGTTTAAGGATATTGTTGTCATTTAACTAAAAATTAAGCTTGGAAGTAATTATTCACCAAACACTCAAATTTTACCTTGTATCAGCTTTTAGCTTCTATTTCTAAACACTCCATGCTTTAGCTTCTCACTGACTTCAAGATAATCTCTACAAGAATCACTTTTCAAGAAGCAAAAGTTCTCCCAAACACTCCCTTAGTACATGCATGATGAGGCTTTGACTCTATTCTAGGTCCAAGGTTCAATCCTTTGTGCATGCATTTTTTTTTATTCCATTTACTCTTATTTTTGGCAAGGCCCACATAAGAGTCCACCAAGAGTCATGCTAATATTCCTAATTGGAACTCATTTCTATTTATGTTAAAATTCTACCCAAGGTCCACTAATAGCCATGGTACTAGAAGACCCATGTAAGACCCATTAGTACTTAGCTTTTTAATCCATATAAGAAATCATGCTAAGGTTCATGCTAGTATTCATATGTTACTCAAGAATCCATATAAGCATAATCAATATTTTAAAGAAAAATATTTAGGGGATTTTACGGGCGTTACAAAGTTTTTCCAATAATCCTGGTTTATTTGAATCTTTGTGATTTTTACTGACTATGGCCTTAATCTTAGAAAATTTCATCTCCTCCTCAAAATTAGATCTTTCAATATCCTCAAAGTAGGTAGAGTAAAATGGGCCACTAGTTAATTTTTCAGGATTATCCAAGGGAATAATTAAATTATTATCTAAAGAGACATTATCTCCACTATCCTCAGAATTATCCTTAAGATTTTCAAATTTAAATTCTGAATTATCCTTAGGGTTTTCAAATTTGAATTCGGAATTATCTTTAGGAATTTCAAATTTGAGTTCAGATTTATACAAAGATTTTCAAATTTGAATTCATAATTATCTAAAGGATTAAAGTTGTCAGAATTTTCAGTATTAATTTCAGTAATTTTATCAGATCTAATTTCAGAATTAAAATTGATTTCAGAATTAATTTTACAGATTAATTTATTGATATTGATAATTAAAGAGTTAATTTTTGATAGTTTATTACTGTCTACATTATCTAGTTGATCATGCAAGACATTAATTTGCCTATTTACACAATTTAATTTTTCAAAAAAATTATCTAAATAATTTACATAAGAAAGTGCAGGAGATTTAAAAATTTTCGGAACATAAATTTTACGTACCTTTGCCGGACACTTATTTTTGTAGTGTCCGTATTTCTCGCATTTGAAGCACCTGATGTGGTCCTTGTTCCTCCGGACTTCTGGCGCTGGTGCCTCCTTTGCCACCGGTGAGGAACGATTCTTACGAGTAGGACACTGTTTTTTATAGTGCTCTCTCTCCCTGCACGTGAAGCATATAATATGAAATTTAAAATTTGACATTTTAAAATTAAATTATACTTGATTCACCCTTGGGCTCCCCCTCAACTCCTAGCGTTGTTGCTCCGTCGGCGGTTAGTCCGGTGAAGAGCGGCCTGACTTTGATACCACTTGTAGGACCGGTGCCGTCGATAGAGGGGGGTGAATATCGACCGTAAATATTTCTTGTGGAAATCGTAAACTTTTCGAATCTTCATTCTAGACTCAGAGCGTTAGTGCAGCGGAAAATAAATAGAAAGAATAAAAGCAATACAATGGACATGCGAGATTTATTTACTTGGTTCCCGACCCCCCAAGGTCAGTACATCCAAGGCCTATGTACTCAGCGTGAGTCCACTATTGATCTCCTTTTCGAAATTTTCGGAGGCGGAGAAAACCCGTCTTACAGTTGATAATTACAAGCATAAATATAGAAAATTAAATGCAGAATAATAAAAAGCAAACTGAACAGAACAAGGTTTGAAGCTCGGTCGATCTGGACCTCCGAAGTGCCGCGCACTTCCTCCTGGAGCCTCCCGGTCGTAGAGCCTCGTCTTTAGTGCTTTATCGTTGGTCAGAATGCTCAGAATCATTCCGGAAAGGTGTGTCTGAAGCTGAGGGGTCGAGGCCCCTTTTATAGGCTTCATACGGGTGCCTGTGATCACCGAGGCGCCCCTATGGACTTGGTCAAATCTCATCCCTATGCCGAACTCGCCGCAACTGATAAAACCTTTGACCAGGGCACCCCGGACCTCCCAGGCGCCTGAGTGAAGGCTTATCTGTGTTTTGAACTCAAAACAGCAAATACAACTTTCAACTTGGCCGCCCGTATCATCCCGGGCACCTAAATGGAAGCCTATTCTGCCTTCTTTATGAAATAGCTACTTTTGCTCTTTGGGCCTGGCGCCCCTATTGATGGGGGCGCTTGAATGCTGTTGGGTGCCTGGCTTGGCTGGTTTCCAGCCCTTTGCCTGTTTTGTCTCCGGTTCTTGGTACCTGCAAGATACACAAATACAAAGCAACTATACACCCAATATTAGCCTTAAGGACTTGGTTCTGACTTCGGATTTTCACGAAACCCTAGGTCGAACTGACGCAAGTTCTCACCCCTGAGAACGCGCCTTTCACCTACTCCATTCAGGAGACGGTTGCCACCCAGTCCTTCGGGTGGACTTTTACTTAGCTTTCGATACTCTTGGATCTCGAGACGTCCGAACCTTGACCCGTCTCTACTTCTATCCTTAGTCATCGCTCAACTAACTTGCTCAGTCCCTCGGGCCAAGACTTCGTGCCCAAACCCTAAGTCCAGGACTTCGGTGCCTAACTTCACTCATCGGGACTTTTGCCCAGCTTCACTCACCAGGACTTATTGCGCAGCTTTACTCGCCAGGTCTTCATGCCCAATTCCTCGAACTAGGTCTTCGGTGCCCAACCCTCTGCCAAGACTTCTTGCCCAGTCCTCGACCAGGACTTCGTGCCCACCTTCCGAGCAGGTCTTCGGTGCCCAATCCTCGACCAGGACTTAGTACCTAGGTTTACTAGGACTTTGGTCCATTTTGTTACTCCTCTCTTAACTCCCCTTCCCTTGTTCAATGTATCACTAACTTAAGTATATTGTCAAACATTAAAATACTTAGAGGAGGACATCACTGATGCAACTTGCACCAACACGATCTAGTGGTTTCGGCACCAATATTCTCTCCCTTTTTGATTTATGACAATCCAGTTCAAAAGTTAAGTTAAAATATATAAACAAATTTTGAAACAATTTTTAACTCTCCCCCTTACTTTTAGAACATTTATAATTTTTGAGAAAAACCTTGCAAAATTGAAATATTGCATAAAGCTCCCCCTTGATTTGAAATTCTCTCCCTGAAGCTTTTTGAAAAAAATATATATGTAATTTTCACTTTGAAGGTTTTTCTAATTTTTGAAAAAAAACAATCTAAGTATGAAGACATTCATTACTTTGATTTTGAAAAAAACTTCTGAGTGTCAAGAAAGAAACTCTAAGTTAAAGTGAAAATCTTTTTGAAAAAATAGAGTTTTTCCTTTAAAAAAATATTCTTTCGAAAGCAATGTTTATTTAACACTACTAGAAAAAATGCATTCAACAACAGTGAATCACTGATGTCGTATGCCAAATACCACTGTTGTTAAAGGCCATGTTGTTAAAGGGGGGTCTACGACAACAGTGAATCACTGTTGTCGTTTGGTCTACGACAACAATTTGACAACAGTTTTCCACTGTTGTCGTATATCACATTCGACAACATTTTGACAATAATTTTTCATTGTTGTCTTTTATTATATTCGACAACAATTTTATAACCATTGTCGTATATCAATAACAACAGTTTATCACTGTTGTCGTTTAGGGTTTTCACTGTTGTCGTTTAGATGAGTTTTAACAACGGTGTTTAACTGTTGTCGTATACCGAATTCACCGTTGTCTTTTATTATATTCGACAACAATTTATGACTGTGTTTTCCATTATATTTTCAATTAAAAGGCAATAATTTAACCTCGAAACAAAAACTATATATATCAAACATCATCAACATATTTACAATAACGATCCACCACAACCTTTCTACAGACGAAACCACAAAAGTATCTTCTGTCCAAAAACCTTTCTACAGACGAAACCACTAAAGTATCTTCTGACCCAAATTACAAGAGTTCAAATTATATATAATTCTGACCCAACTAAACTTACAATGAAGTTCAAATCACAAAATTATAGCTTGGAAGGTCAGATTAATGGTCTTCGAACATGATCACGAACAAGTCCCTGCAGCTGGAAAAAAGAGAACAAACACTCTAATTAGTTATTCTATTAAATGCATATGTCCAATAAAAAATAATCCATGAAGATATGTATCAACAAACAACAAAAATAACAAACTAACAAACAAACAAAAAAGATATGCATGTATCAGCACTTGCAATTATAAGGAAACTGCTAGCTTGGCTTATCTAGACATTTACAGCCTTGCAACCACTTTTCAAGGAAAATACTCAGACGACAATCTTAAATATCTGACATATGTTCTTGATTGATTGTTTGTGATTCAGAATCATATTCTGAATCACAAACTATGTCTGTTTTGGCAAATAAAAAAATATATTGAAGAATTGCATCCAATCAGAGATGTTAGGCAGAACTGCTGAAGCTCCAAAATATATTGAAAAAAAATGTATTGAAGGAATTTCTATTGGATGAATGTGTTTAAATTTATGTTAATTTCATACGATCATACAATTAGTCATGCCAAATTCAGTCTGTCCACTACTATTTCGAGTAATATGATATTTGAGTTGAATCGTATCTAGTAGTAAATGCAGCTTGTTGAAAAGTTTAATTCCTAATTATGAGTTCAGTGATCTGTAGTGGTGATTAGTTTATCCTCCTTAAATGAGAACACTTGAAAGGCTAGGCTGCAAATTCAAGTAGAGATGCAAGAAAGCAACTAAATATCAAGTTTCTGCAGGTTTTAGACAACAACATTAAAAGGAATTTGGCCAAACTAGTACGACTCTATTGTTCAACGAATCTACTTGAACATCTAAGTAACTTTCATATCCACTAAACTAATTGTTCTCCAACGTATAAAAAATAATCTCAGGTTACAACATCTCTAAAAAAAATATTGTTGATGTATATTGTTTGATTCAGGGGAATATCACCCGAAAGCTTAGTAACTAACATTTACCAGGAAAAGTTTAAACCTTAGTAACTAACATTTACATACCTATTATCAATATAATCATGTATACAATCAGCTATCGCGGAGCGCACTTCATCAATTTCATCTTGGGAGTACTCTACTTTTTGCAAACTATGAACAAAAACACATTAATATGATTGTACAGAATAAAACATAACAACTTGAAAAAATTTATAACTAGATAACTTTAAATATTTTGAGATAATAAAGAAATTATTACTATCGTTCGGAATGCATCCCCCTCGATTGATGTAACTTCTTCAGTAATTGCTTCATAAATCTCATCACATAATATCCATATTGTTTGGCATCCGGTTGCCTAGGAACCTAAGGCAAAGATAATTCATATTTTTAATGCTTAAAATACCAATATTATACACAATAAAATTTTTTGATTTAAATAGAAGTACAAATACCTTAATCACTTCCCACTGTACTTGTTTTCTTCCCTTTTCTTCCTTGGAACGAATTAAACAATTTTATTGCCTTCAATTATACATTAGGTACAGTAGTTGATAAACTATTGTTTTAAGACTAATTTAGATGCATACTAACAAAAAA
>JAGFNQ010001050.1:122328-146394 GCA_024364735.1 Boesenbergia rotunda
ACCATTAACACTTTGCAAAAATCTATGCCCGACCTGAAAGGGTCCACCTTATGCTAATGGTCCAAGCGTCCCGAGCAAGGTACACTTAGCGAAATTTTGCTGATAACCTATAACACTAGCCTTTGGTGAATAAGGCAGATGCACCGAATAGGCCACACTTAGCAGAAATTTCACGCATTATAAGCAATCGAGTAAAATAAAGAAAAGGGTGAATCATCCAAAATAAGATAAGGCCCGAGTCCATCACAAAATTGGGCTTGGAAGACCAGGTCAGGTAGTCAAGTGCCATTACAAAATTTTAAAAGCTTAAGGGCCTAGCAAGAACAGGTTGAGAAATAGCTCGGGTAAGAGGGTTGAAATGATAAACTAGGTAAATTTGGGAAAGGCATCTTTGGGGATCATGGCCTTGATCAGGGTGGGCTTTACTACGTTGGGGGGCAGGTCGGCAGAGAGGTGGCCGGCTTCCGTAAGCTGTTGTAACGCACCCTTTACCCCGTACATGATCATGCCCATGGTTCGCTGGGATACCTGATGAAGGAAAGGTTGGGATTGAATATAGGCCACTCTAGCCCATTCGATCCAGGTCGGCTCGCCAGACTTGTAGTCGGCCAGCTCCTTCTGCAGGCGGGCCACCTCAGCTTCTCGTTCTTTGAGCTGAGCGTCTTTAGTTGTCAGTCCTGTTTCAGTACTTACTAATTGGGCCTCCAAAGCCTGAAAAGCCTCTCGCTGAGCCAAAAGTTCTGTTTCTTTGCCCTTCAGGGCCGCAAGCTCTGTTTCTTTGCTCTGTAAAGCCAGCCGAGTCTGCTAGTGAGCAGCGGATACCTCCTGTAGCTGCTGCTGTAAATCTCGGGCTTCATTGGTCTTCCTGTCTAAGTCAGAACGGGTCCTAGCTTCGAGAGTAAGTGCAGTTTTCTTCGAGGCCTCGGCGGCTTCTAGCTGAGTGGCGAGCTGATCTATCTCACGGGCTGAAGCTGCCAACACCTCATGCGATCGTTCCAACCGGATGTCACCCTCCGCCAATTGTATTCGTAGGGAAGTTATCTCGTCTCGGAGTCAGGTCTGACCCTCGACACCAGTCGGGAGGGTGCACTGAGTTAGTTGGTGCTCTAAGTCCTTTATCTTGTACTCAGCTGCCCGACGTTCTCTGGCATTTCCGACCAAGGCCTTAGTGACTGCCTGGCTCGTGACCCACAACTGCACAGTAGCAGGTAACGTATGAGGAAAATGAAGAGGATAAAGGTGAGAGAAGGGTGTACCTTGGTCATGTCCATCGCGAAGTTGTCGGCTAAACTGAAGAGACTCCGTCCTTCGGTCAACTCCAGGCTTCGGTCCCAAGCCGCGGACAGATGGTCGTGTAAATTAAGTGGTTGAGGTTCGACCATCCGAAGTAAGGAGGTTTCGGAGGGGAGCTGCACCTCTACAGGAACTCGGTGGATGTCGTGCATGGATAGGAGGGCGGCGGCGGCTTCTTCACCAACAGGATCAACAATGGCCGCCGGGTGAGTAGGGGCCGAGCTGGAAGCTAAGTCTCCTGGCCTAGGTAAGCCCGGACTAGGGAGGATGGCCCTGGGTCTAGGAGTGCTGGAGGGCGGAGCGGAGGTTCCCGGCCGAGGAGAGGCCGAGCGGGAGGTTGAAAGCCGAATTCTAACTCGACCGGGTGGGGGAGCTGGCGGATCGGGCGCCCCCCCCAAGCTGAGCCTGAGCCGCGGGAGTGCTGGAGGAAGCAACCTCCCGAGGACGCTTCTTCTTGGACACCCGGGAAGAAGACCGACCCGCGGCAACAGTCAGCACTTCGGCCTCTACGCGGACCTCTGGGAGGTCTGCCTCAATGCTTTGGGCTAATACTTCTAACTCTGAATCACTCTCCGCCTCGCCTGGTTGTCCGGGAGTCGGTGCCACACTCACGGGCGGCACAATCCGACTCGCTAGTAGTTCGGCCGCTCGGGTGTTCAGGGCCTCTTCTTCCAAGGCTAGCTGATCGTCAATGAGGGCGTCCATCAGAGCCTGGGCTGCAATTCAGAAAGAGTTTCAGTCGGCATTAAAAGACCCTTAAGCGAAATGGGAGTTTACCATATGTGCCGGGCAGCTCCGCCGAGATTTGACTCAGCCAGCAAACGTAGAGCACCGCCTCACTCAGCAGTTTACCAGCGTGGAAACGAAGTCCCCCGATCTTAGAGAAGGCCAGTTGAAAGCTGGGGTCGGCACGATATTTCTTGGGGGCAGCAGGGTGAGCCGGTAGCTCTTCCAGCCAGTCAGTCGGCCAAGACGCGGTCGGAGTAGTGCTTATGTAAAAGAAGTGAGATTTCCACCCCTTGTTAGAGGAGGGAACCTTATCTAGAAAAGTCGTCTTAACCCTGGCCTGGAAAAAGAAACAACCCGGCTCTTGCATTTTAAGATAGAAGAAGAGATGGAAGGCTCGAGGAGTGAGGGGGACCCGGAAGGACTCGAAGATGATCACTGTGCCACACAGGATCCGGATCGAGTTCGGAGCTTACTGGGAAAGGGACACTTGGAAGTATCGACAGATCTCCACAATGAAAGGATGCAAGGGAAATCGCAGGCCGGCTAGAAGATGATCCTTAAAGATAGTAAAGTAGTTCACTGGAGCTCGGTTAGGCCGGTCATCCCGAGAGGGAAGAGAAAAAACGTGATTTTCAGGGATCTGATAGTCTATACGAAGGGTCTCCAAAGCACCCAGGGACAAGGTTGAACGTGTAGTGGTGTACCATCGCCCGGGGGCGGAGGACGGTCCAGCCATCTAGTCAGACTCGGGAGTTAATGGAAGAAATTCAGGTGAGAGAAGAATACCTAGGGGTCGGGTTCAGGGGAAGACGTCAGTCGCCGGAGCTCGCAAGATCAAGTGGCGGAGGTCGGACGAGAGAGCGGTGAAAAATAAGGAACGAGAAGTGTAAAGGTGAAATGGAGCGAGTCGGGCCTATTTATACCCCGCTGGGAAACAGGGGAAGTCGTCCGATGCAAATTGTGAAAGAGCGGGAGTGGATCTCAACCGTCATTTTCCCCGCCTCTTCCCAAGATCGCAAATCTTACCGTTGATGCCTCGGCGCCAGAATCCTCCCCGTCGGAGGTGGACGCGTGTAGCAACAATAAAGACTGATTTGACAAGTGATACCGCATTTATGGCTGACGATCTCGGGACAAAGAGAGAAGCCAAGAGCCAAGGGATTGGTTGACCCGACCGGGTGTATGGCCTAGTCAGTCGGACTAACGCCTCCCTCGACTAGACTTGAAGGGAAGGCTTGTGATCCGGTCGGGACGTTTCGTGACCCGGTCGGGCATCTTTGTGAGTCAGCCGGTTGGTTTTCTTTGCACGAGCCGGGAGCTTGGTCAAGTCCAGCCCGGCCGAAGGCAACTTGATGAGGATGACCTCGGCCCGTCGAGGTCGGACACTCAAAGTGGGGCCCATGAGGTGGGACACTCGGGTCGCACCCCCGAGGTCGGGCCCATGAGGTTGGACACTCGGGTCGCACCCCCGAGGCCGAGCGCTCGAGGTCGGGCCCATGGGGTCGGACACTCGGGTCGCACCCCGAGGCCGAGCGCTCGAGGTCGGGCCCATGGGGTCGGACACTCGGGTCGCACCCCCGAGGCCGAGCGCTCGAGGTCGGGCCCATGAGCCCGGACACTCGGGGTGCCCGGGTACCCCAGGTCAGGTACTTCGACGTCGTCCCGCAGATTGAAGTGGGTAGGTCTTCGTAATAAAGGAGCCACGTCAGCCATGAGGATCTGCTAAACTCTTCATTAAGAGGAAAAGACCTCTGACATAATCATTACCTGACACAGCCGCCAAGCATTAATTGGCGTCAGATGGGACAGATTTACAGATTGTTAGACGACTATGGCAGCCTCACTCCGTGGCTGAGGTGGCCGGTGGTTCAGTCTAACCCTTGATCAACTCTTAATAGGATGTGACAGCTTACTTGACGGGGGATTTCTCCCCACCCCTATATAAACCCCACTCGAGCCCCATAGAGGGGGATTGCTGTCATTTGCAACCTTAACTCCACTTTGAGTGTCTCATTTCTGTCCGACCCGAGTGAGTGGTATCTGACCCGTGATTAAGCCCGAGCCCGACCCCCCGTGCTATAGCAGACCGGGTCGTCTTGGTCTGACCGAGTCATCCGAGTGAGAACCGGTCTTCGCTTATCGACAGGATCAATTATACAATGGTATCTATGCGTTAAATATTTCTAATGATGTATTCAATATCGAAACGAGCTAAACAAGTTGATCCTTTAACTTCCTACATGTGACATTGTCATCTTCGATATATAAGTAAGAAATGTATATCCGAGTTGCATAAATTTGGAATTCTGGAATCATTTGAATTGGATTCATTTGATACATGTGTTTTATGCATAAGATGACTAAGTTACCTTTAAGGGAAAAGTTGAACGAGAGAATAAAGTGATCAAACAACAAGCATTCAACAATCCCAAGTAAATAAAAGTATAAGAATGAAATTAAACAGATCTAACTTCAATTGCATGAGGGACTTGAACTCAATGTATTTCAACAATCAAACCAATCAAGTAGAAGAAGAAAAACTACAAATCAATCAAATAATGCTTATGATCCAAATTAAAGAATCCCCTAGCTTGTTGGATAGGATCAATAGTGAAGAAGAACATAACTGACGATCGGTTGAATATTGATCGACACTGATCTAATATCGACAGCTATTGGAGAGTGAAAGGTGTGCTTTGGTGATGAAATCAATAGGGAAGTGTATCCCCTTAACCCTAATAGATGTCCAATAAAGGAGATGGCTAGTGTTAGCATTGGCTTGCCGTGGTGGAAGGATTGCGTCGAATGAGGTGGTTAGAGCTTCTGATGAAAGTAGAAATGAGGATGGATGAAGAAGGGAATCCCCTTAACCTGGATGGACGACAAAGCTTCATTGGTGGCGTTGATGGAGGTGGCGTCGGTGTGGAAGAAGAAGGCCGCAGACTCTCAATGGAAGGACGGTGGGTGGATGATTGTCGGAGGAAAGAAAAGCCCTTCACCTCTCAGCGATCGACGTTGGTGAAAAAGCTAGGATGGAGATAGATAGCAGTGGAAGATGCATGGGAAGAAAATGCTCTACTTCATGCCTCGTCAAAAGTCGCCATCCGATCTCCTTGCGCTTCGTCCCATGGAGGTGACAAGGTGGAGGGTGGATGTTGCTAGAAGAAGTGAATGAGTAGGTAGGGAAACTCCTTACCTTGTGTATGCGAGATGGAAGATCACCAGAGGAATGAAATTCCCTTGACCTCCCATGATTGTGGAGATTATAAGTTGAGGAAAGGTTGAGCTCGAGAGATCGGTTGGAGAAGAAGAGAAGATCATCAGGTTGAGGAAGGAAAATCCTTTAACTTCTCCCGTGATGGTAGTCACGAGATGCTCCCGTGATCAGGTTTCTTCAGATCTGAATCAACGACTCAGATTTTTCCAGATTGGACTTCTCCCTGTAACCCTAGCTTAGGCTTAAGTTGATCTGACTCGAGTCTAATCCATGGCTAATTCTCAATCCCTTACAAATAATAATTGCACAATTTATGCATATATCCACAAATATGAGAAAAATTACACTAAAGCCTTAAATGAATGTAACTAATGGAATGTAATATAAATGTGAATATAAACATATGAAAGGATTAAAATCGCAAGTATAATAGTCAAAATATCGTATCAAATGATTGTTATCAAATCACCATCGCTGCCGATCTGATTCGACACAAGTTAGGGTAAGCACCATTGAATTCACAAATTCATTCATTGATTGATTTATAAGTTTTCTTCTTCTATTTGATCTGTTTTATTGTTGAAATACATTGAGTTCAAGTCCCTCATGCAATTGAAGTTGGATCTGTTTGATTTCATTCTTATACTTTCTGTTTGCTTGGGATTGTTTATTGCTTGTTACTTGATCACTTTAGTATCTCTATTGACGTTAGGTGTATGTAGAATTGGGTTAGTTGAATAGGATTTCCTGTTTTAGATTTTCATTAGTTCCTTAATTGTAATAGGTTTATGATTTTTATTCTTTTTATGTTCAAGTTCCATTTGCTCATTTATTCAAGTTAAGTTTAATTCCCTTAAAATTTGTTTTGCATTGCATTTTTAAGTTTGCTATTAGTCCGTTGAATTGTAGGATGCATCTAGATTAGATTGAATTAAATTGTATTATGTTGCACTCTCATAAATTATTTACGATTGTAGATTAGTTAATATTCTTGTCAATTTCATTAATTTCCAATTTTTATGTTTAGCATTAGTCAAAATCCAAATCACTGATTCTAAATAACTTGATCCTAAGATTAGAATTCACCGGTTATATTCCTTATGGGATATGATCCGAGTTGCCCTATATTAGTGTAGTTAGGGGGTTTGGTAATTAATTATTCGGCAATTTATCAAAGGGCGTACGCAACAATCGGTAATTACCAACGGGCGCACCATGGTTTTATTTTCACCAAAGGGCGCACTCATTATAGTGAACTTCCTCTTATACCCCTCATGTTATCTATTATCTTTCTCTTTCTCTCTCAGTAATAAATTCTGTGACGTCAGCACATGCAACGTGACTTAATTACTGACTTTTATTTTAAAATAATATCTAATGGAATCGACGCTAAATTAAAAAACGTAAGGTAAAAATTAAAAAAATATTTCACTTTAAAATTTCTCATCCAACATGATTTAAAAATATAAATAAATAATTTTTATTTTTATTAATAGAAATTAATATATTAAATAATATTTAATAAATATATTAATGTATAAAAAGTTTTTGGAAACAAACTGTTAGATTTAAAAATATAAATAAATGATTTTATATTTGATTAATAGAAATTAATATATTAAATAATATTTAATAAATATATTAATGTATACATATGTTTTGAAAAAACTGACCGTGGTAGCTTTCAGGCCCACGCTGGGACTGAAATATTTTTATTTCAGGCCCACGCTGGGCCTGAAATATTTTTATTTCAGGCCCACGATGGGCCTGAAATGTTTTGATTCAGGCCCGACGTAAACTCAAATTTTTTTTTATTTAGAAAATATATTAATATATAAAAAAACCTATTAAAACACTTAATTTTAGATTCAAACGCAGGGCCTGAAGTCATCCCAGGAAGGTTTGAAGTCAAATAACTTCAGATCCTATAAATAATTAATTTAATAAATAATAATTAAATATAAAAAATATTTTTAAAATAAAAATTTTTTAGTGAGTGCCTGAAGTCATCAGTGACTTCAGGCCCTCTATCTGAAAAATTTTCCTTAGGCCTGAAGTCATCCGACTTCAGGCCTAAGGAGGGCCTGAAGTCTGATGACTTCAGGCCCTCCATTAAATATATAAAAATAATAAAAACTTTGTTAAAAAAAAGGTATAATATATAATTACATAATAATAAAATGTTATAGGAGTGGTTTAGATATATCAGTGAGTTTTGAGCAAAACTCACTGATGGACCTACCATATTTGGAATTCTGAAAACTCATTATCAGTATACAGGGTTGAGCTAAGAGATGAGATTTTGGGTGCCGAAACCTCTAATCTTGCCATATCACCAATGCTATAGCAGTGGTTTAGGTATATCAGTGAGTTTTGAGCAAAACTCACTAATGGACCTACCATATTTGGAATTCTGAAAACTCTATATCAGTAGACAGGGTTGAGCTAGGAGATGAGATTTTGGGTGCCGAAACCTCTAATCTTGCAGTATCACCAATGTTATAGGAGTGGTTTAGGTATATCAGTGAGTTTTGAGCAAAACTCACTGATGGACCTACCATATTTGGAATTCTAAAAACTCATTATCAGTAGACAGGGTTGAGCTAGGAGATGAGATTTTGGGTGCCGAAACCTCTAATCTTGCCGTATCACCAATGTTATAGCAGTGGTTTAGGTATATCAGTGAGTTTTGAGCAAAACTCACTGATGGACCTACCATATTTGGAATTCTAAAAACTCTATATCAGTAGACAGGGTTGAGCTAGGAGATGAGATTTTGGGTGTCGAAACCTCTAATCTTGCAGTATCACCAATGCTATAGGAGTGGTTTAGGTATATCAGTGAGTTTTGAGCAAAACTCACTGATGGACCTACCATATTTGGAATTCTGAAAACTCTATATCAGTAGACAGGGTTGAGCTAGGAGATGAGATTTTGGGTGCCGAAACCTCTAATCTTGCAGTATCACCAATGCTATAGAAGTGGTTTAGGTATATCAGTGAGTTTTGAGCAAAACTCACTGATGGACCTACCATATTTGGAATTCTGAAAACTCTATATCAGTAGACAGGGTTGAGCTAGGAGATGAGATTTTGGGTGCCGAAACCTCTAATCTTGCTGTATCACCAATGCTATAGGAGTGGTTTAGGTTTATCAGTGAGTTTTGAGCAAAACTCACTGTTGGACTTACCATATTTGGAATTCTGAAAACTCATTATCAGTATACAGGGTTGAGCTAGGAGATGAGATTTTGGGTGCCGAAACCTCTAATCTTGCTGTATCACCAATGCTATAGGAGTGGTTTAGGAGATGAGATTTTGGGTGCCGAAACCTCTAATCTCAACCCTGTCTACTGATATAGAGTTTTCAGAATTCCAAATATGGTAGGTCCATCAGTGAGTTTTGCTCAAAACTCACTGATATACCTAAACCACTCCTATAGCATTGGTGATACAGCAAGATTAGAGGTTTCGGCACCCAAAATCTCATCTCCTAGCTCAACCCTGTCTACTGATAATGAGTTTTCAGAATTCCAAATATGGTAAGTCCATCAGTGAGTTTTGCTCAAAACTCACTGATAAACCTAAACCACTCCTATAGCATTGGTGATACAGCAAGATTAGAGGTTTCGGCACCCAAAATCTCATCTCCTAGCTCAACCCTGTCTACTGATAATGAGTTTTCAGAATTCCAAATATGGTAAGTCCATCAGTGAGTTTTGCTCAAAACTCACTGATAAACCTAAACCACTCCTATAGCATTGGTGATACAGCAAGATTAGAGGTTTCGGCACCCAAAATCTCATCTCCTAGCTCAACCCTGTCTACTGATATAGAGTTTTCAGAATTCCAAATATGGTAAGTCCATCAGTGAGTTTTGCTCAAAACTCACTGATAAACCTAAACCACTCCTATAGCATTGGTGATACAGCAAGATTAGAGGTTTCGGCACCCAAAATCTCATCTCCTAGCTCAACCCTGTCTACTGATATAGAGTTTTTAGAATTCCAAATATGGTAGGTCCATCAGTGAGTTTTGCTCAAAACTCACTGATATACCTAAACCACTCCTATAGCATTGGTGATACTGCAAGATTAGAGGTTTCGGCACCCAAAATCTCATCTCCTAGCTCAACCCTGTCTACTGATATAGAGTTTTCAGAATTCCAAATATGATAGGTCCATCAGTGAGTTTTGCTCAAAACTCACTGATATACCTAAACCACTCCTATAGCATTGGTGATACAGCAAGATTAGAGGTTTCGGCACCCAAAATCTCATCTCCTAGCTCAACCCTGTCTACTGATATAGAGTTTTCAGAATTCCAAATATGGTAGGTCCATCAGTGAGTTTTGCTCAAAACTCACTGATATACCTAAACCACTCCTATAGCATTGGTGATACTGCAAGATTAGAGGTTTCGGCACCCAAAATCTCATCTCCTAGCTCAACCCTGTCTTCTGATATAGAGTTTTCAGAATTCCAAATATGGTAGGTCCATCAGTGAGTTTTGCTCAAAACTCACTGATATACCTAAACCACTCCTATAGCATTGGTGATACTGCAAGATTAGAGGTTTCAGCACCCAAAATCTCATCTCCTAGCTCAACCCTGTCTACTGATATAGAGTTTTCAGAATTCCAAATATGGTAGGTCCATCAGTGAGTTTTGCTCAAAACTCACTGATATACCTAAACCACTGCTATAGCATTGGTGATACGGCAAGATTAGAGGTTTCGACACCCAAAATCTCTTCTCCTAGCTCAACCCTGTCTACTGATAATGAGTTTTCAGAATTCCAAATATGGTAGGTCCATCAGTGAGTTTTGCTCAAAACTCACTGATATACCTAAACCACTCCTATAGCATTGGTGATACTGCAAGATTAGAGGTTTCGGCACCCAAAATCTCATCTCCTAGCTCAACCCTATCTACTGATATAGAGTTTTCAGAATTCCAAATATGGTAGGTCCATCAGTGAGTTTTGCTCAAAACTCACTGATATACCTAAACCACTGCTATAGCATTGGTGATACGGCAAGATTAGAGGTTTCGACACCCAAAATCTCATCTCTTAGCTCAACCCTGTCTACTGATAATGAGTTTTCAGAATTCCAAATATGGTAGGTCCATCAGTGAGTTTTGCTCAAAACTCACCGATATACCTAAACCACTCCTATAACATTTTATTATTATGTAATTATATATTATACCTTTTTTTTAACAAAGTTTTTATTATTTTTATATATTTAATGGAGGGCCTGAAGTCATCAGACTTCAGGCCCTCCTTAGGCCTGAAGTCGGATGACTTCAGGCCTAAGGGAAAATTTTTCAGATAGAGGGCCTGAAGTCACTGATGACTTCGGCCCTCACTAAAAAATTTTTATTTTAAAAATATTTTTTATATTTAATTATTATTTATTAAATTAATTATTTATAGGATCTGAAGTTATTTGACTTCAAACCCTCCTGGGATGACTTCAGGCCCTGCGTTTGAATCTAAAATTAAGTGTTTTGATAGGTTTTTTTATATATTAATATATTTTTTAAATAGAAAAAAAATTTGAGTTCACGTCGGGCCTGAATTAAAAGATTTCAGGCCCAACGTGGGCCTGAAATAAAAAATTTCAGGCCCACGCTGTGCCTGAAATAAAAATATTTCAGGCCCAGCATGGGCCTGAAAGCTACCACGGTCAGTTTTTTCAAAATATATGTATACATTAATATATTTATTAAATATTATTTAATATATTAATTTCTATTAATCAAATATAAAATCATTTATTTATATTTTTAAATTCAACAGTTTGTTTCCAAAAACTTTTTATACATTAATATATTTATTAAATATTATTTAATATATTAATTTCTATTAATAAAAATAAAAATTATTTATTTATATTTTTAAATCACGTTGGATGAGAAATTTTTAAAGTGAAATATTTTTTTAATTTTTACCTTACGTTTTTTAATTTAGCGCCGATTCCATTAGATATTATTTTAAAATAAAAGTCAGTAATTAAGTCACGTTGCATGTGCTGACGTCACAGAATTTATTACTGAGAGAGAAAGAGAAAGACAATAGATAACATGAGGGGTATAAGAGGAAGTTCACTATAATGAGTGCGCCCTTTGGTGAAAATAAAACCATGGTGTGCCCGTTGGTAATTATCGATTGTTACGTACGCCCTTTGGTAAATTGCCGTTAATTATTTGTAAACAAGTCATGATAACAACGTTTATCAAATTTGGTGTCGTTATCGAGGAAGAGAATGAGTAGTTAAGGAAACCCCTTACCTTATGAATGTGAGATGGAAGATCACCAAGCGGAAGGAAATCTCTTTGACCTCTAGTGATTATGGAGATTGGTGGAGGAAAGGTGGAGCTCACGGGATTAGTCAGAGAAGAAGAGGAAAATCCATTCACCACTTTAGTGATGGTGGTCACGAGATGGAGAGGAGGTGACCAATGATCTAAGGAGGAAGAAGATGAAGTTTCGTGTGCGCCTCTGACTCTTCAAAATCATGATTTTCTACCTTAGGAACACTGTAGTTTCTTAAATCTAACTGGATGATCATAATTAATTCAAATCTAAAGGAGCGGATGTGATGAAATCTTAGTAGATGGTCCAAATCAGCCAAATCCTCATAGATGGTCAAGATAGTTGGAACAGAATAGGGGACTCAGATCATCCCAAAATTGAATAAATGGACAGAATCAATAAGATCTAGATGAATGACTAGGATCGACTAAATCTCAATACTTAGATCAAGTTTCTTCAAATTTGAATCAACAACTCAAATTTCTACAAATTGGACTTCTCCATGTAACCGTAGCTTAGCTTAAGTTGATCTGGCTCAAGTTTAATCTATGACTCATTCTCGATCCCCTACAAATAATAATTGCCCAATTTAAGTATAAATCCACAAATATAGGAAAAATGACACCAAAGCCATGAATGAATCCAACTCGAGAAATGTAGTATAAATGTGAATTTAAATACATGAGAGGATTTAATCATGAGTATATGAGTCAAAATATTATAACAAAATGATGGTTATCAATATGTTATTCATGCTCCTTCTCATCACCCAATCGGTATATGTGGAGGTTAGTGGTAGCTAATGTGGAGGCTTAGCCCAGGGTTATATAAGAAAGGAAATGTTGGTTGAGAGAAGAGGCTAGTTGAAATCGAATTCAAATTCTATGAGTCAAAGCAATGGTTAGATAGCTCAACTAGTGTTCATATTCTTTTTCTTCTTCCCCTTACTATGTCAAAACCATTCCCCAAGAGAAGGCGCCTACTTTGGCAGTTTACAAAAGCTCTTCTCTAGAGGAAGACACTTTCTTTTCGAGCTCAAGCCCTATTAATTGTAAGAAACAATTCGTATGAAGTGAAAAAGACTTACAGCGATTGGAGAAGATATCAGAGAAGAATGTTGCATTGAAGAACTTGTTGTTGGTAAGAAGCGATTAAAAAATGAACAGTCTCTCAAGGTAATTTACAAACTAAATCCCTCTTCTGTAATTGGACTAACAAATCTTGAATGTTCTTTGTAACAACCTTTTATTCCTCTTGTGCACTCGGACTAACCTTGCACAGAGACCTTACATACACAGGACGAACCCTTTCTCACTAACCTTGCACAGACCTCGCACACAGCTTATCTCTTCCAATCGATCAACCCTTGTTATTGCCTTGGACGCACACACATATATAGGGGAGAGATGCCTCTTTGCTTACCTCTATTAATGGAGGAATGTGAATAGAATGGTAGATGAAGCATTAGGGGTGCCCCTTTCACCTTCCTCTACCTCCATTAATGGAGGAATGCAAATGGGATGGAAGATGAAGGGGAAGGGATGCCCCTTTTACCTTCTTAACTCCAACATCTCTCACTTGTCTAAGTCAATGTATAAAGGTCATCTAGTCACAAAAATCATGTAAGAATATTCATTTTATACTTCAGGTAAAATGGTTCATGCGACAGTAAGTACACTGAGCAATTACTGCTAAAAAAGTTATTACACATAGATGCTCTATAAAATGAATCTGAAACATCAATAACTTTTCTTTACCCATCTTAAATCATTTACATTAATATGAACATCTATAATCCCTCATAATGACTATGAAGAGCATGTTCAACACTTCTAATCAATACAATTATTCGCATCACATTTTAAGTATTCAACAAAAAAATGTAATTGGTCAACTTGTGAATCAATGCCAAAGATATAAATTAAGCTTAATTTTTCTTTTTAGCTAGAATTTATTCATTCTAATTAATCACTTTCCTAGTTATGCTTCATAGACCAAATCATCTATAGCCAATAAGATATAAGCTAAAGTAGCAGATACTGATTAGAAATTCAAGTAGACAGCTAAATAGTCACTTAGAGTATGATTGAGATTAACTTATAATTTTAAGGGTCTCACATAATAAAAAAGTAGGGATCTATTATCCTACTACCTTTATAGTTGTCATAGCACATGGTATAAATCACATGTTATGATATTTTTCTCTTTACCAAAAAGAGTGCATGTTTTTTTTCAAATATTAACATCGTATAGATTTTGATCTAGACATATCTAATGTCTAATCCTAAATTTCAACTTATGAATTCTAATCTAGTATTCAGCAGATTTAGTAAATGGTGGGTTCATTTACTTTGATTATTACATAAATGATCTCATCTTGACACAATTATTAAGGTGACCCCAACTTACGAGTATATCTCCATTCACAACTACATATATAAGTTGTCGCATAAGTAATGATTTTACCTTTATTTATACTGAACAAATAGAGATAATTATTCATATGAGTGGACCAATCTCAATCTGCCAACATTCTAACCGAGACTTTTATCCAAATGTAACAAATGCATTTACATCAAATAAATATGGCATTTTAAATATCTAATTATGTTACATTTTACGAAGTCTCAATGACTTTACATATCTTTGAAATGATTCTTTAGTCAATAACTTAGTAAAAGGATCTGCAAGTATAGCTTGTGTAAAGATATACTTAAGATTTATGTTGTTCTTGTCAACAATATCCCTTATGTTTGTCTTTGTTGTAATATTTAGGATCCTTAGAAAAAATTATAGTAGATTGATTGTCAGAGTATGGTGTAACAAGACTCCCACTGTCCTCAATAATCTTTAAATGCTTTAAGAATTTTTTTAACTTGACAACTTCTTATGCAACCACTGTATAAGCCACATACTCAGCTTTCATTGTCATTAACGCTACACAAGTCAGTATCGATGGCACTACACAAGCATGTTTCTTGTTGTTCCATAAGATAATGTCACCATTCAGCAAGAAGGTATAGCTAGATGTAGATTTTCTATCGTCAAGGTCCCCTGCCAAATCTACATATGTGTAACCCTTTAGGCTCATCTTTGATCCTTGGAAGTAGAGATAATAATCTATTATCCATTTGATCCTTGGAGCAATTTTTTTAATGGTGTCAAAGGGGGAGAATTGAAAGGTTTAAGTTAGAATTTAACTTAATTCTTTATGTTTGTGCTAAAATTGAAAATAATGTGTTAAGACATAAGTTAAGAGGGAGGATGCATGTTTATGTGTCTAGATATACTATGATTTTAATTTTTAATTATTATCTTGTACCTAACTTAAACATATTATCACACATCAAAAATGGAGAGATTGTTGGTGCAATCGACCTAAGTTTAATCAGGTAGATCATTGGTTTTGATGTGTGTGTCGATATGATTAAGTTAGGTTTTCATGTGGATTTGATATGTGTGTTGAGTCATCCAGGACTTAGTGAATAGGGATGGCAATGGGGTGGGTCGGGGACGGGTTTGCTTTCCCCATCCCCGTCCCCAAAGTAAATTGTTGGATCGAGAAGCCCGATAGAGGGGGGTGAATATCGGAAAACTTTCGGATTGTATTAAAGAGCACGTACGCAGCGGAATTAAACAAAAACAAAAACCAACACAAAGGACACAGTGGTTTTTACTTGGTTCGGAGCCTGTGTCGACTCCTACTCCAAGGCCCACGATCGTTGATCGTTTACGTTGGGCAATTCTATATCAGCGCAAATTCAGTTTACAAAAAGATATTACAAGTATAGCAATATAAACTGTAAATAAGAAATTGAAACTCTTCTTTTACCGACGTCCGGTTGTAGGTTGACTTTCCGGAGCAGCGGGACGTCGTCGGCTCGAGTTGGGCAGTTTTCGGAGCAGGGCGTGAGCACAGAAGAGTATTGAGGCGTTGGTTTGAAGTCGATTGTGGAGCTTGGGGTCGAGGGGTGCTATTTATAGCACCTAGGGCGCCCTGGACGTTGGGGGCGCCCTGCCACGTGTCATCCGATCCGTGCTTCGCTCGGTCAAGCGTTATCCCACCGGAATAGGGATGAGGTTTGACCTCTGGGGCGCCCTGGTCGCTGAGGGCGCCTTGGTTGACCCGGTCTTCTCGGCTGGATAAAGTTGATCGCCTTCGCTGGCTTAGGCGCGAAGCGCCTTGGCTCCTGAGGGCGCCTTCGGCGCTGAAGGCGCCCTGGCTGACGAGGGCGCCTTGGCTGCTGAGGGCGCCCTGCCCAGTAAGCAGCCGAAGGCCTTTTGCTTCAATTGGTTCTGGTTCACCTTGAGGGCGCCCTGGACACTCAGGGCGCCTTACTCAGCTGCTGCCTCATTCCTTTGAGGCTCTCTGAGTTGCAGACACACGTTCCTTTGGTCCTGCATTCAGGGTTAGTCCAAAATACAATAAAACAATTTATTATTATTTTATACAGCCTTAGCTGTCTTGGTTCTGACTTTGGTCTCCAAAATGGAGCCCTAGGTCGAACCGACGCCTACTGTTCCCTCGACGGGGAACGCGTCCTCACCTACTCCTCTCGGGAGAGTTTACCTGATGCCAACCGCTCCTTTGGTTGGACTTTTGCCTGACGGTCCTTTGTCAGGTTTTGTGAACTGGCAGTCCTTCGCCAGTTGCCTAGCAGTCCTTCGCTAGGGCTTGGATGCCGAGCTGTCCTTCGCCCGGTGCCTAGCAGTCCTTCGCTAGGGCTTCTTACCCTGGCATTCCTTCGCCAGGCGCCTAGCATTCCTTCGCTAGGGCTTAGATACTGGCAGTCCTTCGCCAGTTGCCTAGCAGTCCTTCGCTAGGGCTTTGTATCCTGGCAGTCCTTCGCCAGTGCCTAGCAGTCCTTCGCTAGGGCTTTGTATCCTGACAGTCCTTCGCCAGTGCCTAGCAGTCTTTCGCTAGGACTTTGTTTCCTGCACACTTAATGAGCATATTAGATAACAAATAACACTTAACTTTGAATCCTTTGCCAATATCAAAACAAGGTTCGATATGGTGCTTCCTGCACCAACATAAATCTCCATCCCCATCTCCGTCCCCATCTCCGCCTCCACTTAATCAGGAATCCTGTCCCCGAACCCATGGGGATTAAACACCCATCCCCACCGCAGAGATATCTCCAATAATAATAAATTAATAATAATTATTAATTTAGGATTCGTATTAGATTTTCATAAATATTTAATATTATTGAAATTATTTTAATAATAATTATTAATTTATTATTATTAGAGATATCGTGGCGGGTTCGGGGATGGGGATAGCTTCCCCATATCCGCCCCAGTCTGTTTCAGGGATTTTAAAAAATCCCCGAATCCAAATTCAAATCCGATAATACCTCCCCAAACCCGCCCTGTTTCGGATTTTCTCCGCGGGTATCCAAATCCGCGGAAAAAATTGCCATCCCTATTAGTGAATAACACATGAGAAATAACGGAGTGAAGCATCCGAGGGATGAGAGCTAAGGAAGAGGACTTCAAAGGGCGAGCCAAGTAGACTTCAAAGATATACACGAAGGATGGCATGGAGACAAGCCACGGGTTTGTGTGCGCATCCGAGGGACAAGAGCCGAAGGAAGAAAACTTCAAGGAGAAAGCCAAGGAAGTGGACTTCAATGCATACGCGAAGGATGGACTCCGGAGAGGCTGAAAGTGAGTTTATAAGTTGGCCAGTTGACTGGAAAAGGAAGCAGTCTACTGGCAGTGTCGAGAGGAAACTCAAAGAAAGTTCAGTCGACTGGTCCAGGAACCAGTCGACTGGTGTTCTCAAAAGAGTCATTGGCTGGACATCAGTCGACTGGCCTTGGGGGCCATCGACTGGTGTCAAGGCTGAGCTGTTTGGTTAACATCTCTCTCCACTATTTAAAGTGGAGCTTGAGACTTGAGATATGTTAGCTCTTCATTGTGATATCTTTACTTAAGTACTCAAGTGCTCAAGCTCCAAGTGTTCATCTTCCTCCCAAACCCTAGCTCATTCTTGTAAGGAGGAAGAAGATTTGTGAGAGGTTGTTCTCCACCGAGAAGGAGAAAGATTTAGCCGGAGATTGTCAGGGCATGATCCACCGAAGGATCAAGGGTTCGTCCACCTCAAGGAAACACCGTGGAGTAGGAGCAAGCAATCTCCAAACCACGTAATCGGTAAAGTGTTAGCATTGTTGTATTTGATAAATTAAGCTTCCGCTTGTGCTAATAATTGTAGGAAGAGATTGAATTGGGGTGATCGAGCTATTCACCCCCCCCCCCTCTAGCCATGCCATCGATCACAACAAGTGGTATTAGAGCGCAAGGACGCCTTCAACAGACTAACCGTCGAGAAGAGCAAAATCATCAAAAATGGTCGGCTTGCACATCCAACCACCAAAATTGGAGAGAGAATTCTCATGGTGGAAGAAAAGGATGGAGGTATTCTTCAATACTGATTTTGATATAATGCTAATCATGGAAAATGCTTTTGAAGTGTCTAGGGATCAAGAAAACAAGTTACTTGAGAAGATAAGGTGTAGCAAGAAGCAAAGGGATGACTATTTAGCGAATTCAAAGGCTTTGCACCATCTACTAAGCGTACTTCCCCAACAAGAAGTCACAAGGATTGAAACCTACCCAAGTGCTAAGGACTTATGAGATAAGCTAATAGAGCTTCATGAGGGCACTTCGGAGGCGAAAATGGCAAAGAGAGATCTTCTCCGATCCCAACTCAATAATATCAAACTTGATAAAGGGGAGAAAGTATCAAATTTGCATGCTAGATTTAAAGAAATACTTATTAGACTAACAAGTGTAGGAGAACAACTATCTAACCGAGACATCGTGATGAAAGTCATCAATGCATTTCTAAGAACGTACATCAAATTGGAGCTCAATGGTGGACTCGTACTACATTTCCAAGGATCTAGAGAACACTTCTCTAGAGGAATTCTTCTTAACCATGAAACTCGAATTGGAGGAGCAATTGAAGAGACCTACAAGCCAAAGAATATAGCCCTTGTAGCAAACAAGGGAAAAGGTAAAAAGAAGAAGACATCCTCATCCAGCTTGGAAGAATCTAGTGCATCCATGGATAGTGATGCGGAAACCTACATGGTAAGAAAAATGAGAAAAGCATTTAAACATTTTTCTACTAACAAATCTTATGGTAGGAAAATTTCAAGGAACAAAAGTAGAACAAGGAAGATAATTTGTTACAATTGTCAAGGAGAAGGGCATATGAGAGACGAGTGTCCCCTCTTGAAGAAAAAGAAAGGAAAGAAGAAAGAAGAAAAGAAGAAATCAAAAGAGAAGGGGAAGAAAGTGCAAAATTTAAAGGCTACATGAGATGATTCATCGTCATCGGAAGAGGAGGAGTATCATGTATCCCATTTTACACTAATGGGAATTGAAGGCATTGCCTCCACATCATCCGAATTTGAAGAAGAAAAAAGCTCAAGCGAAGATGAAAGGAGCTTAAGTGAAGGGGGAGGCTCAACTTCGAGGTATACAATCTATCCACTACTACTCTTGTAAAGATTATTTCTAGCACTAATGATGATTTGTTTAAGGCTAGAAAGAAGATAATAAAATTTGCATGTTAAATGAAAAGTTAGAATCCATAAAAATTACGGATGATATGCATGTTTCTTCTTCTATTTCGAATGATTTAAACTTAGAAGAAGAAAATAAGGAATTAAGGGAAAAGATAGATAGTCTTACCAAAGCCCTTAGAAAATTTAAAATTGGCTCAAAACCCCTAGATATGATTATTGAAAGCCAAAGGGCAAGTTTTAAGAAAGAAGGATTGGGATTTGAAAAATTTTATCATTGTCTACTTGCTAGAGGACAAGCAAAAACCAAGACATTAAGTAAAAAATAGATTCCTAAGGAGTACTTGGTCAACCCAATTAGGAAGCATTTCTATTGGATACCAAAGTCAATCCTCAAGGGTTAGAGGATTTAGGTTGAGTCAACCATGTTAAAATTTTAAATTTTTAAAATTTGGTTGACTTGAGACATTAAGGGGGAGTATTTAACCCAAGTAGAAATTCTTGATAAAATGGGGATAAATAGGGTGTACTTTTAGAACATCTCATATTACTTTGATTTATGATTGTATTTATGCATATGATATGTTAAGATGACACATTTAATTCACTTATGCTTATGACATTTTGATGAGTTATTAGATGTGTCACTCCAGTGATAATAGTCAACTATGGGGAAAGTAAATGTTTAATTAACGGACATCTTACCCATAGATCATAGTTAGATATTTCAAATGATTTGAAAATAATTCTGTGTTTTATTTGATATGGCATAGACTTGCAAAACACATGGATTCAAAACTAGGATATGATTTTGATACAAAGTTGAGTGTTTTCAAAGAATTTGAGTTTTGATCAAAAAGTCAAACATATTTGGATTTTCATGAAAATATATTTTTTCTCTGTTAGAAAATATCACAAGAAATATGTTTGCAAAAATTCATAATTTTTCAAATTTTATGAAATTTTTTATATATTTCTGAATTTCAGCTCAAAAGGCTGAAATTTCAGTCTGATAAGTATCAGTCGACTGGTGTGGAGGACCAGTCAACTGAACATTCTGTGAATTGGCAATTTAATGAGACCAATCGACTAGTAATTGACTCAGTCGACTGACACTTGTATTTTCTGATTTCTGGGTATTTTCATAAAATAAGAGTTGACCCTAATTGATACCAAAGGGTAATATTGCTTAGAGCAAACTTTTTGATGGTGTCAAAGGGGGAAAATTGAAAGGTTTAAGCTAGAATTTAACTTAATTATTTATGTTTGTGCTAAAATTAAAAATCATGTGTTAAGACATAGGTTAAGGGGGAGGATGCATGTTTATATGTCTAGATATACTATGCTTTTAATTTTCAATTGTTATCTTTATACCTATCTTAAACATATTGTCACACATCAAAAAGGAGAGATTATTGGTGCAATCGACCCAAGTTTGATCGGGTAAATCATTGATTTTGATGTGTGTGTCAATATAATTAAGTTAAATTTTCATGTGGATTTAATATGTGTGTTGAGTCGTACAGGACTTAGTGAATCACACATGAGGAATAACGGAGTGAAGCATCCGAAGGATGAGAGCGGAGGAAGTGGACTTCAAAGGGCGAGCCGAGGAAGTAGACTTCAAAGGCATACACGAAGGATGGCATGGAGACAAACCGCAGGCTTATGTGCGCATCCGAGGGACGAGAGTCGAAGGAAGAGAACTTCAAGGGGCAAGCCAAGGAAGTGGACTTCAAAGCATACACGAAGGATGAACTCCGGAGAGGCTGAGAGTGAGTTTGTAAGCTTGTCAGTTGACTCGCAAAGGAAGCAGTCGACTGGCAGCGCCGAGAAAAAAGCCACAGAAAGATCAGTCGACTAGTCGAGGCACCAGTCGACTGGTGTTCTCAAAATAGAGGCGTTGGCTGGACATCAGTCGACTGGCCCTGGGGGTAGTCGATTGGTGTCGGGGTTGAGCTATTTGGTTAACAACTCTGTCCACTATTTAAAGTGGAGCTTGAGACTTGAGATAGGTTAGCTCTTCATTGTGATATCTTTACTTAAGTACTCAAGTGCTCAAGCTCCAAGTGTTCATCTTCCTCCCAAACCCTAGCTCATTCTTGTAAAGAGGAAGATGATTTGTGAGAGGTTGTTCTCCACCGAGAAGGAGAAAGATTTAGCTGGAGATTGTCGGGGGTGTGATCCACCGAAGGATCAAGGGTTCGTCCACCTCAAGGACACACCGTGGAGTAGAAGCAAGCAATCTCTGAACCACGTAACCGGTAACGTGTTTGCATTGTTGTATTTGATAAATTAAGCTTCTGTTTGTGCTAACAATTGTAGGAAGAGATTAAATTGGGGTGACCAAGCTATTCACCCCTCCTCTAGCCGTGACATCGATCACAACAATGGTCACCCCTAATACCAGTCAAGCCACTGAGACATGCAATATGTGTCGATCGAGTGGGTAGGGTTATGACACTGTACGCACTCTGCCATCACTGATCCTAGTGACTGAGTGGACAAGATACTAGCGGGGGACCACCCCCTACTCCAAGTCATATGGGGGAGTGACACTCTCATCTCCTCTAGTCTATGGGAAGAGAAGGGATCCCTGCCTGCTAGCACGCTCTAGATCCACTACCCCTGAGCGTCCAAGCGGAGCAGCGCCGAGCAACTGCACACACCCAACTGTATCCACTAACCCATGAGTGGTTATGTGTGCAGATCATGTACTGGACGATAGGCACAACCACCAGGGAGTCGTTGATCGCCAACATACAATAGTGCAGGGATGGTGCATGACTCTAACACATGCAACCTGTAACGCCCGCCCTTCCCGCCTTACGGTGTAGGCGAGAGGCGGCGCTACGCGAACATACATACATGCATATGGAGATCTTAATGCAACGGAATAATTTAAAACTTCCTACATATGCATTTTAACCATGCAACTCATATTGACATATCTTAGCTATCATTCCTAAACAGGGTTACTTGGTAAACTTAGCATTGTCATAACATAAAAGAAATAAGACATAACATGTGAGACATAACATTCTTGAACATGTTTGCATTAAACATAACTTATCAACATATTGTTCTAAACGAACACATCATGGAAATCAACATAAGTTGTTCTTTAGGAAAAAACCATCATAGTGTATAACATGAAACTAGAGTTGACAATGCAAAACATAAGAAGTTGTTCTTTAGGAAAATCATCATAAAGTATAGCATGAAACTAGAGATGACAATACAAAACATAAAACATGTGATAATTATGAGCAATAGTATCTTTTTTTTCTTTTTCTTTTGCCGAGTCACTGCCATACACACACACTTGCCCCTCCTGCTGCTTCCCTTAGCTTAGTACCCTCTTGCTTGATCTGCGATATAAGAAAGTAAAACTTATAAGCACATAGGCTTAGTAAGACTCTTTCCTACTCACTAAAATCATACGTCGCATACAGTCAATGAAAAGACATAACATAAGAGTGTAATATAAAACAAAAGCATATCATGAGTAGGTATTCGTAAAGCATTTGACATGAGGAGGCATATAGAGGTACATGGAAATACATAATCATATGGAAGTGCTTAACAAGAAATGAAGGTACATAGAGCTCATGGCATAAGAAGTACTTGACATAAAATATAAGCACATAAAATATTTAACATAGAGACATAGAGAAGTTCTTGACATAAAACGTAAGCATATGACATACTTGACATAGCATAGATGCATAACATGAATGAATGCATGAGTTAAATGCACATAACATAAGGATGCTTATTTGAAAATCATAATTATAAATACTTAAACATAAATCATAACATCATGGGGGGCCCCGACTTGTACCACATACATACATCCATCATTTGCGCGCATCGCTAAGTAAATGCGAGGTAGCTAGTCTCGACCTACTAGGGTACTAGGTTACCTTCAACCTAGGGACAGCTGCGGTAGTCCAGAACCGAGGCTTTCATAAGGAGCCCATCCCTGTTGGGCAGCTGCGGTAGTCCCAGAACCGGGGATAGCTACAGTAGTCCCACACCAAGGCTTTCATAAGGAGCCCATCCCTTGGACCTTACTTGGGTCTGGTACAAACCCATCCATAAAGTAAAATAGCTTCACATGCTTCTTTTTACATCATTCATAGAACTTACATGGCATATTTAAAGACATAACATGATCTTAATACATGAAGCATGGTATAAAGCATACTTAGCATTTCATCATTCATAATTAATGCATAACATCATTATGCCTTAAAGGCATGAACATCATCTTCATTCATAAGGTATGTCATGCACACATCATTATGCCTTAGAGGCATGAACATCATCTTCATTCATCATCTTCATTCATAAGGCATGACATACATACATAATTATGCCTTAAGGCATAAACATCATCTTAGTTCATAAAGCTTGCATGATCATGGTACATAAGGTAAGCATGCATAGATAAGTTTTTTTTCATACATGGTACATATCACATAGCATACATGATCATGGTATCTATCATAAAGCATGCATGGGTAGGATCCATATGAACATGATACATACTACATAGGTTCATGACATTCAACATAATACATGCGTAGGTCTACATAACCATAATATACATATGTTCAAGGCATTTACCTAATGCATGCATAATTCTACATAAACATGATGCTTACTTCACAACACATGTGTTCATGGTATATGGTTTAAAACATCCATAAATAAAACCTACTAAAACATGGCACATAATATAAGCATACAAGGTCATGATGCATAGCACATAAAGTTAGGGTTTAGGCATCATAAAAATGCATACAACATGCTTGAACATATATCTACATCATAATAAGCCATAAACAAGTACACTTGAAATCTTAGACTAACTCAAACCCTAGACTTGGTGCTTGACCAAAAGTTGTAGATAAAAGTCCCATTATTCTAGCAACATGTGAGGTATCATAAGTAAAGTAAAGCT
>JAGFNQ010001051.1:0-36900 GCA_024364735.1 Boesenbergia rotunda
ACGCTTCTACGCTCTTCTGCTCTCGCGCCTCGCTCCGGAAACCTCCCAACACGAGGCGACGACGTCCCTTCACTTCCAAAAGTCAATCTACCTCGGACGTCGGTAACAAAAGAGCGATCTTTTAATTCTGTGCTTATTACACTACTATTGTAATCAATTTTTGTAAACTGTTTTTGCGCCTCATATAGAATTGCCCAAAGTAAACGGTCAACGACCGTGGGCCTTGGAGTAGGAGTCGACCCAGGCTCCGAACCAAGTAAAAATAATTGTGTTTGCGTGTGTTGTGTTTTATTTTCCACTGTGCAATTTCTCTATCCCTAAATCCGAACGATTTCCGATATTCACCCCCTCTATCGGTTCTCTCGATCCAACAGTTCTAACCCCATGGTGGATGTCTCCAACAATTTGGTCTTGGGGATAACTAGAGGCTAATCTAGTTTGCCTAGGTGTTGGTGGTGCTTCTTGATTGGGTTCACTAGACACAAGCTCAGCCTCAGGATCCGGCTGATCTATGGATTGTCTAGGCTCACCGTCATCAGACTCATCACCATTAACACCATTTGGACTTTCATTCAAACTTAGTCTCCTAAGTTCGAATTGGACTTCATCTTCTGATTGACCATTGACTTTCGGAACTTCTTCAAAGACAACGTCAGAAGACTCTTTAACTAATCTAGATTTCTTGTTGTAGACTCGATAGGCTTCGCTAACTAGGGAATACCCGACTAGTATCCCTTCATCAGCCTTTGCCGTGAACTTCCCAAGGTGATCCTTGGTGTTTAGAATGAATACCTTACAACCAAACACCCTAAGGTGTTTAACTGTAGGTGGTTTTCCAAACCAATGTTCATGGGGAGTCTTTTCTAAAAACCTATGGATGAGGACTCGATTTTGCACATAGCAGGTTGTATTTACAGCTTCAGTCCATAAGTAACTCGGTAGTGAGTACTCATTAAGCATGCTTCGTGCAGCCTCTTGTAGAACACGGTTCTTCCTCTCTACAACACCATTTTGTTGTGGTGTTCTAGGAGTGGAGAACTCATGTCTATAACCTCTATCTTGACAAAATTCTAAAAATTATTGATTTTGAAATTCACCTCCATGATCACTTCTAATTATCTTAATTGTTGATGATTTTTCATTTTCAACCCTTTTACAAAAAGAAATAAAAACGTCTAAGGTTTGGTCCTTATATTTTAGAAAATAAGTCCATGTATATCTAGTAAAATTATCAATAATAACAAAGCAATATCTACTTCCATTCAATGATATGATAGTACTACAATCAAATAGATCTATGTGAAGTAAATCTAAAGCGGTAGATGTACTTACAGCGCTCTTACCTTTATGTGTAGATTTTGTTTGCTTACCCATTTGACATGCATCACAAAGTTTGTCTTTTTCATACTTGATGCTTGGTAAGCCACGAACTAATCCCTTGTTGGCCAACTTCCGGATGTTCTTCATGTTAACATGTGCTAGCCTCCGGTGCCAAAGGGTGGACTCTTCTTCTTTTGACATGAAACACTTAGCAAAAGCATTAGTAACACTTTTAAATGAAACTTGATAAATATTGTCTACTCTTGTTCCTACTAGTATCGTGTCCAAGGTGTCATGTTGTCTAACTAGACATTGACTTGGTTGAAAATCAATTGTGTAACCCGTGTCACATAATTGACTGACACTTAGGAGATTAATTGTCATCCCCTTGACTAGAAGGATTGAGATTCTAAGACATTCGGATATTTGAATGTCTCCTATTCCTATGACCTTAAGACTACCATTGTTACCAAATGAAACATTACCTCTACTTTTCTTTTGAAGTATGGTAAACAATGATCTATCCCCGGTCATGTGTTTGGAGCACCCACTATCAACGAACCAAGTTGATAGATGCTCCCCCTCAATCTTAACCTACACAATTAGAAAAATAGAAGTTTTAGGTACCCAAACCTTGGGACCTAAAGCACCTACTAAACAAGACTTAGACACTCATGCCTTGACAACTTTCTTTTGAACCTTAGGTGTCCTAGATTGTCTCATATCAGCCTTAGACATCAAAGACACGAATGAGGGTTCTTTGGGTCGGTAACTAATACCGGCTCTATTGGAGACTGCCCTTTGGGCATTCAAGATCATGTCTAGGGTCTTAGAGCTAGTTGAGAACTTTTCAAGAATGTTCTTGAGTCTCTCAACTTCACTCTTCAATGATTTGTTTTCTTCTTCTAGCAATTCATCATGCAAATCATCTACATCCTCAACCCTAGAGGATTTCAAATTTTCAACCTCAAGTTTCAATGATTTAATTTCATCCTCTAACATTTCAACATGCAAATCATCAATGTTATCATCCCTAGACGATTTCAATTGTTCAATCTCTAATTGCAATAACTTAACCTTATTCTTTAACTTCTTCAACATATTGGTTAAACATGCAATAGCTCTATAACATTTCTCTAGTTCGAGAGAGGTTACCTCTTCATCATCCGAGGATGATGAAGCCGTGTTTGAGGTGCTGGAAGATTCATCACTGCTCTCTTCTCCAAGAGCCATGAGTGCCACATTCCTTGTGCTCTTCTCCTCCTCTTCATCCGATGAGCTCGAGGATGACTCATCCCAAGTGGCCTTCAAGGCCTTCTTCTTTTTCTTTGATTTCTCCTCTTTCTTTGATTTCTCCTCTTTCTTTTTGGATTTCTCCTCCTTTCTCTTTAGCTTTGGGCATTCACTTTTGAAGTGCCCTTTCCTACCACACTCAAAACAAGAAACGTTAGTCTTATCAACTTTAGCTTCACTAGGGTTACCTTTACCCTTGAAGCGTCGACTCTTTCTCATCATTCTTCTCACAAAATTTGCCATCTCGAAGGAAGAAGACCCGCTGCCATCTTCCTCGGAATCGGACTCGGATTCGGAAGAGGATGAAGATGAAGAGACTTCCTTCTTCTTCTTCTTCTTGTTGGATTGGTCCCCTGCAACTAAGGCAATCCCCTTCTCCTTGGGGCCTTTGTTAGCCATTTCATGTAATTCCATTTCACAAAACAAATCATCTAACTTAACAATGGATAAATCCTTAGAGACTTTGTAGGCATCCACCATGGATAACCACAAAGCATTCCTTGGAAATGCTTTTAGCACATACCTCACAAGGTCGCGATTCTCGACCTTTTCATCAATTGAGTGGAGACCATTCAATACCTCTTTGAATCTGCTGTGGAGCTCACTTACAGTCTCATTCTCCTTCATGGAGAGGTTTTGGAGTTGGTTGAGGAATAAGTCTCTCTTGGCTATTCTTGAGTCTCGGGTTCCCTCATAGAGCTCGATGAGCTTGTTCCACAAGTCTTTAGCACTTGTGAATGGACCAACCTTAATGAGTTGGTCTTTGTTCATGCCGCATTGTAAAGTGAGAACCGCCTTTGCGTCGGCTTCACTCTTTCGAGTTTGTTCAACTGTCCACTGCCAAGACTCAAGTTCTTTGCCTTCATCATCCTTAGAAGGGGTGAAACCCTCCTTCACAGCGAACCAATTGTTGATGTCCATCTTAAGATAGTACTCCATCTTTGATCTCCAATATTGGAAGTCAGCGCCATCAAAGAAAGGAGGTCGGGTGGTGGAGAAACCTTCTCTCAAAGCCATGGATGATAGCTCTCGGTTGTTAATCCGCAAAAATAGAGCCCTAAGCTCTGATACCACTTGTTGGAACTCGGATGGCTAGAGAGGGGGGGGTGAATATAGCCAAACACTTGGACTTCAAGGTTTTTATCAAAATTCTACACTTCAATCGTCAGTAGCACAACAGAAAGAATAGCAGCAGAGTATATACAGAAAACTAAACTCTAAACTATGTGCAAACACAAAAACGCTAACAAGAGGATTTACAAGGTTCGGGGATAACTTGCCCCTACTCCTTGGCGTGCCCTTAAGGTGGGCGATCCCTTGATCGTCGGCAAATCAAGCCCCGGTGAACACCGAATAGAAAGCAACCTCCTACTCGGTGGAGTAACCTCTCCACAACATTTCAATCAAAGATATAGTTTTAAGCACAATGAAACACAAGAAAGATCTTACTTAGCACTTAGCAAAGACAAGAACACAGCAAGCTTCTCCCGAGCTCCACCCAGTGACGATCTCACGCAAGAATCCTTTCTTCGTGTCTTCTTGCTGTTGGACTCAAAGCCTCTTGTTCCTTCCTCCAAGCACTCAAGTAAGAGACAGTTGCTTCACTGATTGCAGATGCTTGCTCAAGATGATGACACTTCAGAACACACAAGCAAAGTGTGGAGAACACCAATGCGTAGCAAGAACTCAAGCCAAGAATCGAATCAGCGAACTCTACTCTGCTCTTCTCCTCTACGCCTTTTGTTTCTCCACTGAGCACAAGTGATAACATCTCACAGCAGCCTCCAGCTGCGTACCTGCCAACGCCAGCTACCACTGTGCTCTCCCTGGACTCCCTGAGCTTCCCTCAGCCAAGCTCCAGTCAGCAACTCCAGTCTGCAGCTCCAACCGTTGCAACCTGAGATGGAAAACGGACAAACCTGCTCCAAGGAAAAGCCACCATTGACTCTCCTTGAGTGTTTGAATCCTTCCCTGTCACCTGCAGCTTAATCAGATCATTAGAGTAGTATATCAAACAGAGAATCAAGCATCAGAGATGAAACACAGAGAATTAGATACGTTCAGACGCGATCAGAGCGTCTGACAGTGCATTTTGAATTAAAGTAATCAGTCACCGGACCGATCAGAGAGCCTCCTGATCGATCACCAGACCGATCAGGATGGGTCCAGACCAATCAGGATTCGTCCTAATCGGTCCCCAACGCTCAATCAAAAATCACGATTTCTTTGGGACTCTCCTGGATCGATCACCAAACCGATCCCAGGTTGTGGATCGATCACCAGACCGATCCACCCCTTTATCGGGCGATTTATGAGCTTCGCAGTCCAAACCTCTTGATCGGTCACCGGACCGATCAGGGAGCCTCCTGATCGGTCACCAGACCGATCAGGTCATGACCAGACAGATCAGGCTCTGTCCTGATCGATCATAGTGAGGAACACGCGATGCTGGATCATTCTCCAGAACGATCTGCACAGTGATCCAGATCGGTCACCAGACCGATCAGGAGCAGATCAGCAGGGGAACTCAACCTCACTGTGTACTCCCTGATCGATCACCAGACCGATCAGGAGCCAAGCAGTGGGTGAAACGCATACTCCCTGATCGGTCACCAGACCGATCAGTCATCGCTAGATCGGTCACAAGACCGATCCACGGAGGAGCACCGTGCCAACTCCCTGATCAGTCACCAGACCGATCCAAGGGCTCCAACCTAGCCCTCCAAGCTAGGGTTTCATCCAACCTAGCCCTCCAAGCTAGGACTTTTTCACCTAACCCTCCAAGTTGGGAATTTTCACCTAACCCTCCAAGTTAGGACTTTTCACCTAGCCCTCCAAGCTAGGAATTTTCACCCAACTCTTCCGAATTAGGACTTTCCAAACCTACCCCTCCAAGCTAGGAACTGACCCTCCAAGCCAGGACTTTTTCATCTAACCCTCCAAGTTGGGACTTTTCACCTAACCCTCCAAGTTAGAACTTTTCACGTAGCCCTCCAAGCTAGGAATTTTCACCTAGCCCTCCAAGCTAGGAATTTTCACCTAGCCCTCCAAGCTAGGAATTTTCACCCAACCCTTCCGAATTAGGACTTTTCAACACCTAACCCTCCAGGCTAAGATTTTCCAACACCTAGCCCTCCAAGCTAGGATTTTCCACAGCATGTCTAATCCCCGATCAGGACTTAACCAAAATTATAACCATCAACCTAAACTAAAATCGATGTTAACACCAAAACAACAATCAGGGTCAGACTACATCAACAGGATTGGGTTCTTAGTTAGATTAATTGAGCTTATATTGTCAATGTAGACTTGAGTTTGGGTGTAGTTAAGCTAGAAGTCCTTAAGAGTGTGCATCATCCATAAGAGTTGTGCTACACACTCTCCTAAGGCTACATACTCAGCTTCAGTTGTGGATAGAGCTACATAGTATTGTTTTCTGCTGCACCAACTTACTAGACTATTTCCTAATAGTTGATAGCTTCCACTTGTGCTCTTTCTATCTAATTTACAACCAGCGTAGTTAGAATTCGAGTATCCTAACAAGTCAAAGGTTGAGATCCTAGGATACCAAATCCCTACATTTAGGGTACCCTTAACATATCTTAGTATTCCTTTTAGGGATGTTAAGTGCGTTTCCTTAGCACAGGTTTGGTATCTAGCACACATTCCTACGACAAAGAGGATATCAGGTCTGCTGGCTGTAAGGTGCAGTAGGCTTCCAATCATACTCCTATAAAGTTTAAGGTCTACTGGTTTACCATTAGGGTCACTATCCATTTTTATATTTGTGGTCATGGGGGTACTTATGCTTTTAGAGTTATCCATTTTAAATTTCTTTATTAACTCTTTAGCATATTTGGATTGATGGACATAGTTTCCATCCCTAGTTTACTTAATTTGTAAGCCTAGAAAGAAGTTGAGCTCACCAACTAAGCTCATTTCAAATTCATTTTCCATTATTTTAACAAATTATTTTAGGAAGTTTGAGTTGGTGGACCCAAAGATTATGTCATCGACGTAGATTTGGGCAATAAAGATTTCTTTTCCTAAGGTTTTAATAAATAGGGTTGAGTCAATTTTTCCTTGTTTAAATTCTTTAGAAATTAAGTAGGTTGATAAGCGTTCATACCATGCCCTAGGTGCTTGTTTTAGTCCATAAAGTGCTTTAGTGAGTTTGTAGACATGGTCAGGACTTTCTAAGTCCTCAAAACCAGGGGGTTGTCCTACATAGACTTCTTCCTTGATGAATCCATTTAGAAAAGCTGACTTTACATCCATTTGGTATAATTGAAATCATTTATAGGATGCAAAGGCTAATAACATCCTAATGGACTCAAGTCTAGCTACCGGGGCATAGGTTTCGTCATAATCTATCCCCTCTACTTGACTGAACCCTTTTGCAACTAAGCGGACTTTATTTCTAACTATTTCTCCTTGATCATTTAGCTTATTCCTAAAAACCCACTTAGTGTCAATGATGGATTTGCCCTCAGGTTTAGGTACTAGTTCCCAGACTTGGTTTCTCTCAAATTGGGCTAACTCTTCTTGCATAGCTATGATCCAATAAGGATCAGGTAAGGCTTCCTCTATAGTCTTAGGTTTAATTTTTGAAATCATTGCTATCTGACTAAGGTTTCTATAGGAAGACCTAGTTCTGACTTCTAAAGTTGGATCACCCATAATTTGATCAGTTGGGTGACTGAGTCTAGGTTTCTTAGTTTTTCTGGAACTTGGTTCAGCCTCAGGTCCGGCTGGTCGGTTTGGTTCAGTGATTGGTTCAACTACTTGGGTTGGTTCAATTGCTGGTTCAATTGTCTCAATGGTTGGTTCAATAATTAGTTCATATAGGGGTTCAATTAAAGGTTCAGTGGTATGTTCATTTTCTTCTTGATCAGTATTTGATGAATTTAGATCTGGAATACCTGATTTTGAGTTAATTTCTTCATCAAATATCAGATTTATTGTTTCTTCAATTTTCTTAGTTTGTTTGTTGTAAACCCTATAGACTCTACTTGTTGTCGAAATCCTAAGAAGATGTCTGGGGTTGACTTGGACTGGAATTTACCTAGATAGTCCTTGGTGTTTAGGATATGGACTTTGCACCCAAAGACCCTTAGATAATGTAGGTTTAGAAGTCTATGATAGTATAATTCATAAGGTGTTTTATTGTGTCGTTTGTTAATTAGTACCCTATTTTGGATGTAGCAAGCCATACTAATTGCTTCTGCCCAATATTGGTTAGCTTGGTTGAATTCATTGAGCATAGCTCTAGCGGCTTCCTGTAGGGTTCTATTTTTCCTTTCAACTATCCCATTTTGTTGGGGGGTTCTAAGACACGAAAATTCGTGTATATACCCATTTACCTTACAAAATTCCTTAAATCATTGATTTTCAAACTCTCCCCCGTGGTCACTCCTTAGTCTTTTGATTTTGGTATCATTCTGATTTTCAACTAACTTGCAAAAATCATTGTATAGGTCTAGGGTTTCATCTTTGGTCTTTAGAAACCTAACCCAAGTAAACCTAGAGTAATCATCAACTATTACTAAGCAGTACCGGTTTCCGCTTAGTGACTTGGCTCCATGTGAATCAAATAGGTCAAGGTGCTGGAGCTCCAGTGTGGTTTGAGTTAGATCAGACTGAATTAGTTTGTGATTAGACCTGGTTTGTTTACCTTGATTACATGATTTACATATTAAGTTTTCATGGTTCTTAATTTTAGGGATACCTTTAATTAGGCCAAGTTCAGTGATTTTTGAGATTATCCTCAAATTAGTGTGACCTAATCTCCTATGTTAGAGGTTTGATTGATCTAACTGAGTTAACATGCATTTAGGTACTAGTGGTAGGTTTATGGTGTAAACATTATTTTTTCTAGTGCCCTTAAGTATGATTTCTGAGTCTTGCAAGTTTCTAATCAGGCAGTCAAAGTTGGTAAAGGTAACTATATAACCAGTATCACACAATTGACTTATGCTAAGCAAGTTAAAATTAAAATCTTCAACCAAGAGAAACTTTTTAATAACAAAGTCAGATTTAAGTTCAATGTTACCTGACCCAATCACCTTGAGTGTAGCATTGTTGCCAAATGCTACTGAGCCTAGGTTCTTGAACTTGAGTTTGGTGAATTTCAATTTATCTCCAGTCATGTGTCTGGAGCACCCGTTATCCAACATCCATTGGTCCAAATCTTTATGTTCCTACACATAAAGAGTTTTGTTGATTTGGATCCAATTAGATTCAGGAATAGCCTAAATTGATTTTCACAGCCTAGTCTGTCTCACCCAAATATAGGGTTATCAATCACGTTAGCCTTATGGATTTTTGTGAGACAGGTTTTTAATAGACATAATTATTTTGAAAAATCATGGTTTATTTTGAAAAAGTTAAATTAGTTTTGAAAACAATTGTTTTGAATTTATTTTAAAAAAATGTTTGAATCTACAATTAACTGAAAAGTTGTGTTAGGTTCAAATTTGACAAAGAATAATTTAAATTTGAATTTCAAAAATTGGCTTCCAGGTCTTGGCGAGGCACTAGACCTTCTTTAGCCGTAGCCTTATTGGATCATCAACCCTTTCTTTGACAAAGCCTTTTAATGAAGTTTCATTTTCAAAATTATTTTTTGAAAAATTCTGGTCTAACTCGTTTGGGTCTTGGATCGGTAGCTTCAGCTAGTTTCACCAGTCTAAATAGACCAAGTAGAATATACTTGACCTTATTAGAAGAGGCTTCCCTAACGTACTATCATCTCACCGCCACCCAATACTATGTTGTTCAGCCATCGACCAGGGAGAGACGTCTGGCTGCTACTACCGATCTTGGAGCAAGACTCCTTTCCTACCACATTCAGTCATGGGTCAACCCTATTTCCTCCTGTCTTCGGCCAAGGAAGATGGATGTTCTCAAGACTTGTAGGCAGCGATGAAGAGGAAACCTCCACCTGCTGCCGCCGGCCTTGGATCAACCTCCTTCCCTGCTGCCGTTGGGCGAGAAGAGCAGCTACACCATGGTCTACCGCCGGCTAGAAAAGGAGCTTCTTCTCCTTCCACCTACCTGCCAAACCCTAGGGTAGAAGAAGTGTATGCCCTAAGTTAGAGGAAGTGAGAGGAAAAGAGAGAGAGGGGGAGGAGGAAAAAATCCATTAGTTCTCCGTTTCATGACTTTTATGGTGTATTTCTAGGGCTACGATAGGGACCATGAGGAGGAGTTGGATCTTGGCCCACCAATGGATCTAAACCCGATCTATTAATTAAGATCTATTCCACTAAAGGATCTTAATTGAACTTCCTCATCAACCCCCATATTTTCACATGAGCTCCACATATTATGAGTCATCCATCTTCCCATGTTTAAGATATCGAATGCCCATAAATTAATTTAAATTACTGACAATTCAAATTAATTAACTTCTATATCCTTGATTAGTACCACTTAACCTTATCATCATGTTGGATCAAATCTACCTGCAGGGATTAACATGATGAACCTTTTGAGCTCATCATGGGGGCATCATCATCCCGACTTACTAGGACACGGATTCCGTCAATAATCAATGGCACACCATATTATTAATATTATCTCCCAACTTACCAGGCCTATCAATCTAACAGAATAGATCTCGTTCATTTGTAAATCAAAGAAATAATAATTAATAATATGTGCCCGTTATTATATCGGGATTTAGGGATCGTACTCCATAATAAAATCCGAGATCCTATTCAATTATCAAGTCAGTACAAATTGGATAACCTCTTGTTTTGGTCCTGCTCAATGCACACAAAGTACACTAGTGTAATTCTATGGTCAAGACCAACCACACCTAATTACACTACAACCATCCCGATGGTTTGTACAATTCCATCTCGGCTGTGAGCCTCTACTTATACTAGGCAAGGGGCTGATAACATGATCTTCCGTGTGACACCACACACCATGTTATCTACAATGTAATGTAAAGGACTTTATGCACGTACAATATAAACAAGTATCTAGTGTTGTTGTGATTCTCTTTTCAAAACTATAGATGATCTTATATAAAAAGAGTAAGTCTTTTAGTATACACATCTAACAACTACTGCATTTCTCGAGTTCGAGAAGCTAGCGGAGACTGCTCTTGTGCCAATAGATGGTGTCATGGGTGTTGGTGCGGTGGAAGGTACAATAGAGCATCTATCGGTTGCCTCTTGTTTGACTTTTTTGAGCATTTCCTACTTGCTGGATCTGCCTTTGATAGCCTCCGTTATTACTGGGAGCCGGTCGGGGGCCCCTTAGAGGGCTAATCGGTTGGTTTGCCTTTCGATTTTGTTGTGGTAGAGTTATCGTGGTCTCCCTCCATCGAGTGACCTGCACCTCTTCTACGTTGATGTAGCTAAAGACTCTTCTCGGGAGGTTATCAAAACTCTTTGAGGATTTTCTCACCATAGAATGGAAGAAGTCCTCATCAATAAGTCATTGAGAAAAGGAATTTATCAATATCTCTTGTATTGCCGTAGGAATATCCATGGCCACCTGGTTGAATCTTTTGATATACACCCGAAGAGATTCCTTGGGGAATTGCTTTATGAAAAAAAAGGTTCAAGATGTATCTCTTACTATTGGCAAAATAATGTAGAAACATCTCTTTAAATTCTTTAAAATTGCAGATGGAGCTATTCGACAGCCTATCAAACCATCATTGCATTGAGACAGAAAGAGTGGTGAGAAAAACTCGATATTGTTAGATGTGTATACTAAAAGACTTATCTTTTTATATATATGACCATCTATATTTTGAAAGAGCATCACAACATCGCATTTGCATGTTTATATTAGTATATGCATAAACAGTCTGATACTTTACGTTGTAGATAACATGGTGCGTGGTGACGCATAAAAGATCATGTTATTAGTTCCTTGCAAAGTATAAGTAGAGGCTCACAACCGAGATGGAGTTGGATAAACCATCGGGATGATTGTAATGTAATTATGTGTAGTTTGTCTTAACCATAGAATTACACTAGTCTGCTTTGTGTGCATTGAGCAGAACCAAAATCAAAGGTCATCCAATTTGTACTGACTTAATAATTGGATTAGACCTCGGATTATTATGGAGTGCAATTCCTAAATCTCGATATAATAACGGGCACGTATAGTTAATATTTATTTATTTGATTTACCAATGGGCGATATTCATTTTGCTAAATCGATAGGCCTGGTAAGTTGGGAAATAAAATTAATTATATAGTGTGTCGTTGATTATTGACGGAATTCGTGATGATGCCCCCTTGATGAGTTCATAAGGTTCATCATGTTAAACCCTACAGGTGGATTTGATCCGACATGATGATAAGGTTGACTGGTACTAATCAAGGAGTTAGAAGTTGATTAATTAAAATTGTCAGTAATTTAAATTAATCAACGGGCATTCGATATCTTAAACATGAGGGGATGGATGTACTCATAATAGGTAGAGCCCATATGAAAATATGGGGGTTGGTGAGGAAGTTAAATGGAGATCCTTTAGTGGAATGAATCTTCATTAATGAATTGGTTTTAGATCCATTAGTGGGCCAAGACCCAACTCCTCCTCTTGGTCCCTACCTTATTCCTATATATACCCCATGGGATCAAGAAACCAAGGCTTAATCTAATTGATCATCCAACCAAGGCTTCTCTCTTTTTCTCTCCTTCTCTCTCCTAGGGCGTCGGCGGCAAAGGAGGCTTTCTTACTCCTTTATTCTCCTTTCTTCTTCACTCTTGGTGATCGGACATCACAAGGATAAGGAGGAGAGCTCTCTTCCTTTTGTGGTGTGGCAAGAAGAGGAGGAGAAGGGGTTGGGCGGTGGTGGAGAAGTAGGAAAACTCCCTTGGTGGTCGGCGGTGCCACAAGCAAGGGCTGAGGAGTTTCCGGTCGGTTGGGATGAGAAGGAGGCTTCTTCTCTTCTTCATCTTCTTCCTCAAGTTCCTCTTTAGTGCTTCTTGGTGGCCGGTGGGATTTGGTGCCCTTGGAGGGTCGGCGGCACAAGCTAAAGGAGGTAGGAGTAGCCGGCGATGAAAACCCTAATTTAGGGTTTTTTTTGGCTTGTGAGGAAGGTGATCAATTGGAGCCCTTGGTGATTCCGGTCCTCGGTAGCTCGTCGCCCACACGACGTTCAAGGTAGAAGACTATGAGATAAAGGAAGGTATAATTTTCTTCCTTGGCTCCTTTTGTTCTATCGTTTTATATGGCATGTTTGATTAATTATCTTACTTAATTATCTATTGATTAACGGTAGATAATTAATTATTAGACCCCGATAATAAACACAAAAATCGGCGATCCACTCGTCGTCTCTTCCGCGGTCGAACAGTTAGGCAAATTACAAGACTCGATCTTTGAGATTGGCCAAGTTGTAATTTGTACCGATCGATACAATGACGAGATGGTCGTTGGGAGACGGGTCTCCATTCGGATTAATTTTTTAATCCGTAGACATGGAGAGGTCTCTCAAGGACGACCAAGTATTCGCTTAGGAAACCCACAAGCCATATCCAACATATATTTGACTCTATCTATGTATTGATGAAGTAAAGCTGCATTCTCAAACTTTATGATGTGCTCCTCTGGATCCATAGTTCCTCCATATTCTGTAATGGTGATGTCTTTGAAACGTTGGGATAGATGATCTTCCAAAATTTCTTTGGATAAAGGCGCGCTCGATCGATCGGGAGATTACCGTTAGGCGGGTGTTATTCCCTTGCGAACATCCCTTTACAAGGTATGTCCTGAAGAAACTATGTCAATGCAGTCGTCTTGGGTATCCCCTCGATCCTCTGATCGGATGAGAGGCCAAGAAAATTGCATTTGTCTTGCAGTTGTATCTCCCTCTTGGGGTGTTGGTGCAGAAGTAGTGGGAGCCTGAGATGCAAAACCACTAGGTTGCTGATGTTGTTGTGCCAAAAGCTGCGCTATTGCGGTGATCAAGAGCTCCAAATCTTCATGAGAGAGTGTGATTGTTGTTATCTTGTTGTTGTTGGAATATGTCATTCTTATCATCAAGGAGGCGAAGAAGTGATTTCCCATAAACGGTGCCAATTTGATGTTGCCCTCAAGCTGAGAAGAATAGCTTGTTACTAACGGCAATTTACCAAAGGGCGTACCCAAATATTGGTATTTACCAAAATGCGTACCATGGTTTCATTGTTACCAAATAACGCACTTATATTAGTGAACTTCCTCTTATACCCCTTCTGCCAAAGTACTGCATGTCATTTTCATTCTCTTTCTCTTTCTCTTTTTCAATAACGAATTTCGAGACATTTAAAAATATTTTTTCAGACTTTTTATTTTAAAATAATATATTATGGAATCGGATAAAAAACGTACGATAAAAATCGAAAAAATATTTCAATTAAAAAAATATCTCAATTAATAATTTAATATTTTTTAAAAATATAAATAAATTATTTTTTATATTTGATTAATATAAATTAATATATTTAATAATATTATTAAATATATTAATATATAAAAAACTTTAAAAAAAGTTGAAGTTTTTTTTCTTAATTTCAAACAGCATGGGCCTGAAATATTTTATTTCAGGCCCTGCGAGGGCCTGAAATATTTTATTTCAGGCCCTGCATGGGCCTGAAATAGAAATAACTCAGGGCCTGAAATTAAATGATTTCAGGCCCTGCGTCGAATTGAAATCATGTGTTATGATGGAGTTTTTTACATAGGTCTAAAATGTAAAGAAACATCTCTTTATATTTTTGAAATCACAATAAAAATCATTGAGAAAGACTACTTTACGAGAGGAATTCTAATTAATATAAAATGACCATTATATTAAAAATAAATTATATATATATATATATATATATAAAGAAGTCAAATATTATTTATTATATTAATTTAATTTTATATATTATATTAATATATTATATTTTAATAGATTTTGATTGGAGGGCCTGAAGTCATTTGACTTCAGGCCCTCCTTAGGCCTGAAGTCAGATGACTTCAGGCCCTCCTTGAGCCTGAAGTCATCTGATTTCAGGCCCTGCATAAATAATTAATTTAATAAAAATAATTAATTATAAAAAAATTTTAATGATTATTTTTGGTGTCCAAACTTTTAATGATTAAAAATTATATTGCAATAGGAGTTTTCTAGGTCTATCAGTGGGTTTCGCTCAAAACCCACTGATATTTTTTCAGAAATCCAGATATGAGAAGTCCATCAGTGGGTTTTGCTCAAAACCCACTGATGGACTAAACTACACCTATTCCTTTGGGAAAAATAATAATTTGAGGTTTGGACACCTAAATTACATTCTCCTAACTCTACCCTAACTATTGATAATGTTTTTTCACAAATCCAGATATGGGAGGTCCATCAATGGGTTTTGCCCAAAACCCACTGATGGAAGAACTAAATTACACATATTACTTTGAGAAAATTAATAATTTAATAATTTTTAAAAATATAAATAAATTATTTTTTATATTTGATTAATATAAATTAATATATTTAACAATATTATTAAATATATTAATATATAAAAAACTTTAAAAAAAGTTGAAGTTTTTTTTCTTAATTTCAAACAGCATGGGCCTGAAATAAAATATTTCAGGCCCTGCGAGGGCCTGAAATATTTTATTTCAGGCCCTGCGAGGGCCTGAAATATTTTATTTCAGGCACTGCGTGGGCCTGAAATATTTTTAACTCAGGGCCTGAAATTAAATGATTTCAGGCCCTGCGTCGAATTGAAATCATGTGTTATGATAGGGTTTTTTACGTAGGTCTAAAATGTAAAGAAACATCTCTTTATATTTTTGAAATCACAATAAAAATCATTGAGAAAGACTACTTTACGAGAGAAATTCTAATTAATATAAAATGACCATTATATTAAAAACAAATTATATATATATATATATATAGAAGTCAAATATTATTTATTATATTAATTTAATATTATATATTATATTAATATATTATATTTTAATAGATTTTGATTGGAGGGCCTGAAGTCATTTGACTTCAGGCCCTCCTTAGGCCTGAAGTCAGATGACTTCAGGCCCTCCTTGGGCCTGAAGTCATCTGACTTCAGGCCCTGCGTAAATAATTAATTTAATAAAAATAATTAATTATAAAAAAAATTTTAATGATTATTTTTGGTGTCCAAACTTCTAATGATTAAAAATTATATTGCAATAGGAGTTTTCTAGGTCTATCAGTGGGTTTCGCTCAAAACCCACTGATATTTTTTCAGAAATCCAGATATGAGAGGTCCATCAGTGGGTTTTGCTCAAAACCCACTGATGGACTAAACTACACCTATTCCTTTGGGAAAAATAATAATTTGAGGTTTGGACACCTAAATTACATTCTCCTAACTCTACCCTAACTATTGATAATGTTTTTTCAGAAATCCAGATATGGAGGTCCATCAGTGGGTTTTGCTCAAAACCCACTGATGGACTAAACTACACCTATTCCTTTGGGAAAAATAATAATTTGAGGTTTGGACACCTAAATTACATTCTCCTAACTCTACCCTAACTATTGATAATGTTTTTTCAGAAATCCAGATATGGAGGTCCATCAGTGGGTTTTGCTCAAAACCCACTGATGGACTAAACTACACCTATTCCTTTGGGAAAAATAATAATTTGAGGTTTGGACACCTAAAATACATTCTCCTAACTCTACCCTAACTATTGATAATGTTTTTTCAGAAATCCAAATATGGGAGGTCCATCAGTGGGTTTTGCTCAAAACCCACTGATGGAAGAACTAAACTACACCTATTACTTTGGGAAAATTAATAATTTAATAATTTTTTAATAATATTATTAAATATATTAATTTATATTAATCTATATTATTTATTAATTTATTAAATATATTATTTAATAATATTATTAAAAATTATTAAATTATTATTTTTCCCAAAGGAATAGGTGTAGTTTAGTCCATCAGTGGGTTTTGAGCAAAACCCACTGATGGACCTCCCATATCTGGATTTGTGAAAAAACATTATCAATAGTTAGGGTAGAGTTAGGAGAATGTATTTTAGGTGTCCAAACCTCAAATTATTATTTTTCCCAAAGCAATAGGTGTAGTTTAGTCCATCAGTGGGTTTTGAGCAAAACCCACTGATGGACCTCTCATATCTGGATTTCTGAAAAAATATCAGTGGGTTTTGAGCGAAACCCACTGATAGACCTAGAAAACTCCTATTGCAATATAATTTTTAATCATTAGAAGTTTGGACACCAAAAATAATCATTAAAAAAAATTTTATAATTAATTATTTTTATTAAATTAATTATTTACGCAGTGCCTGAAATCAGATGACTTCAGGCCCAAGGAGGGCCTGAAGTCATCTGACTTCAGGCCTTTGGAGGGCCTGAAGTCAAATGACTTCAGGCCCTCCAATCAAAATATATTAAAATATAATATATTAATATAATATATAAAATTAAATTAATATAATAAATAATATTTGACTTCTTTATATATATATATATATATATATATAATTCGTTTTTAATATAATGGTTATTTTATATTAATTAGAATTCCTCTCGTAAAGTAGTCTTTCTCAATGATTTTTATTGTGATTTCAAAAATATAAAGAGATGTTTCTTTACATTTTAGACCTACGTAAAAAACCCTATCATAACACATGATTTCAATTCGACGCAGGGCCTGAAATAAAATATTTTAGGCCGTCGCAGGGCCTGAAATATTTTATTTCAGGCCCATGCTGTTTGAAATTAAGAAAAAAACTTCAACTTTTTTTAAAGTTTTTTATATATTAATATATTTAATAATATTATTAAATATATTAATTTATATTAATCAAATATAAAAAATAATTTATTTATATTTTTAAAAATTATTAAATTATTAATTTTCTCAAAGTAATAGGTGTAATTTAGTTCTTCCATCAGTGGGTTTTGGGCAAAACCCACTGATGGACCTCCCATATCTGGATTTTTGAAAAAACATTATCAATAGTTAGGGTAGAGTTAGGAGAATGTAATTTAGGTGTCCAAACCTCAAATTATTATTTTTTTCAAAGGAATAGGTGTAGTTTAGTCCATCAGTGGGTTTTGAGCAAAACCCACTGATGGACCTCTCATATCTGGATTTCTGAAAAAATATCAGTGGGTTTTGAGCGAAACCCACTGATAGACCTAGAAAACTCCTATTGCAATATAATTTTTAATCATTAGAAGTTTGGATACCAAAAATAATCATTAAAATTTTTTTATAATTAATTATTTTTATTAAATTAATTATTTACGCAGGGCCTGAAATCAGATGACTTCAGGCCCAAGGAGGGCCTGAAGTCATCTGACTTCAGGCCTAAGGAGGGTCTGAAGTCAAATGACTTCAGGCCCTCCAATCAGAATCTATTAAAATATAATATATTAATATAATATATAATATTAAATTAATATAATAAATAATATTTGACTTCTTTTTATATATATATATATATATATATATAATTCGTTTTTAATATAATGGTCATTTTATATTAATTAGAATTCCTCTCGTAAAGTAGTCTTTCTCAATGATTTTTATTGTGATTTCAAAAATATAAAGAGATGTTTCTTTACATTTTAGACCTACGTAAAAAACCCTATCATAACACATGATTTCAATTCGACGCAGGGCCTGAAATCATTTAATTTCAGGCCCTGAGTTATTTCTATTTCAGGCCCACGCAGGGCCTGAAATAAAATATTTCAGGCCCTCGCAGGGCCTGAAATAAAATATTTCAGGCCCTCGCAGGGCCTGAAATATTTTATTTCAGGCCCATGCTGTTTGAAATTAAGAAAAAAAACTTCAACTTGTTTTTAAAGTTTTTTATATATTAATATATTTCATAATATTATTAAATATATTAATTTATATTAATCAAATATAAAAAATAATTTATTTATATTTTTAAAAAATATTAAATTATTAATTGAGATATTTTTTTAATTGAAATATTTTTTCGATTTTTATCGTACGTTTTTTATCCGATTCCATAATATATTATTTTAAAATAAAAAGTCTGAAAAAATATTTTTAAATGTCTCGAAATTCGTTATTGAAAAAGAGAAAGAGAAAGAGAATGAAAATGACATGCAGTACTTTGGCAGAAGGGGTATAAGAGGAAGTTCACTAATATAAGTGCGTTATTTGGTAACAATGAAACCATGGTACGCATTTTGGTAAATACCAATATTTGGGTACGCCCTTTGGTAAATTGCCGTGTTACTAATGTTGACCAACATAACACCAATGTAGACTCGTAGACGACTCGAATCTGCGACGAAAACATCCTGAAAATGGAGATCAAGAAGGAGCAAAAGAGGTCAGAAGCAAGGCCGGGAGGTCCTAGGCATAGGCACTTTGACGCTTCAGTCAGATTTTGTTGAAATGAAGTGGAATGCTAGAAAAAAGAAAATTTAGCATACCTATACAGTGGAGGAGGGACCCATATTTATATGCAACACCTTTAATGATTCTCCACCGTCAAGGTGTCACATTAGCTATATAACAAAGATTTCATGTAAGAAATAAGTTAGCCAATGGGTTAATCAACAGAGCGTGTTAGTGAAGCAAGTCAGTTTTTAAGAAAATAGCAAGATGATATCACTCTATCATCAGCATCATCAACATTAGTCAAAAGTTGTGTGTTGATGAGCCTATTTGTATTCATATGGAGGCCCACAGGGAAGACCGTAAATGTGAGGCTCAATTTGACTCAATAAGATAACTTGCTTATAGCCCATTGAGTTAGGGTAAAACCAGTTGATTGAGCCCAAGTCAAGGAAGTGGAGCTTGCCTACCGATCAACCATGCGTGTTGGTAGGCCGGTTGCCGATCGACAGTGTTAGCCGATCAAATGAGTGCTTAGCCTGGTTGAGTTGATCGGCGATATGAGACCCTTTATGATACCTTAGCATTATCAAGTATGGGATAAGTGGACCGCCGCTTGGCCGTTCAAGTATGGGACAAGTATTGGCCGATCGACTATTTAGTAGTTGGTCGATCGGTGATAGCCTAACTTTTACCTAATTGGTCAATCCCGAATAGGTGTGTCGATTCCGCTTGAGTTTCAGAATAGTCTAGGTTAAGACGATGCTATCAATACCTAACCTCTTTGATATAGGTGGCACTATGGCTTGGCCGCTCACCCAACCAATGAAGATTATGCTAGTCAACCGGCCGACTAACTGAATTGATTGGGTTCGTTGATCAAGACTTATCCTACTTAACTGAGAGATCCAAAATTCTCCCAGTCACTCTTAAATCAAAGTCTTTGTCAACTCCAGCCAAAACTTTCCACTAATACGGTGAGAAAAATTAAATCTTAATTAATAACGAGACAAAGTCTTGACTTTGACTTTGAATTCAACACACAAGTTGCTTGCTGCCTCTTTAATTCACATCTTGAATTGGAAACTTTTCACCTCCCCTCTCCTCCCTTAATCTAATTTCACCGGCCATGGATCGCCTACCGATCTACCCATACTCACTCTGCCTTCTCCTACTGCTAGTTTTCTATCATGCTTCCAAAGCCATGCATATTTGGGATCTGGACGGGGAGGAGAGAGAGGAGTTTATAAAGGATTGCCAAACGACTGATTCCATCTGCGGAGGAATACATATCACATATCCCTTTCGCCTGAACTCGACTCCTGCCTACTGCGGCGGCGTTCAGCGCTTGGAGGTCTCATGTTCGGATGCCGGTGACGGCATCATCACGCTTCCTGCTTTAGGGCTCTGCAAGATCCTCGACTTGTATACCATCGACAACAGCTATTTTGTTAGAATCAAGTTATTGGGGGGTGAATGGGCTCAGTGCCCACTGCAAAAGCTCAGCTCCACCAATCTCACCGGCTCAATTTACCGGCTGGACTACGACTACAACATCAACTACTCCAACAACTATACCCTGATGAACTGCTCGAGTGAAATAGAAACAGATCCGGATTGGATTATGGGGCCCATTCCGTGCCTTAGCGACGGGCAGTACTGGGTTTATGCAGCGGATGTTTTGGCTTCCATGGACAAGCTCCCGTCAGGATGCGTGGCCACTGGAATCGGTGGTTGGGTCGGATATAGAAGAGGCGGACGAACGTTCGAAGGTCGGGTTCAGGGATTCATTCAAACACTAGAGATGGATTTACAACTTAATATTCCGGAAATGGAGGAGTGCGACCAGTGTAATTTTGACGGAAAGCAATGTGGATTTAGCCGCAAAAGACACCAAACTGCCTGCTTAATGAGTACGAGGCCCATGATACATAATCTTCATTCCATTACTAATTAATTAATTAATATACAGTTGGATGAAAAGAATTTATACTACTTGTTTGCTTTCTTTCTTTTATTTACAGGACGAGGGCCAGATCTGGAGGGGGACGAGATAGAGGAGTTTATGGAGGATTGCCAAACTGACTCCACCTGCGGAGGAATACATATCACATATCCCTTTCGCCTTAACTCGACTCCTGCCTACTGCGGCGTTCAGGGCTTGGAGGTCTCGTGCTCTAAAACTACCGGCGACGCCATCATCACACTTCCTCCCTTAGGGCACTGCAAGATCATCAAATTCGACCCTTATTTCGGTCGCACTTATTTGGTTAGAATCAAGGTAGAAGGCGATGAATGGGCTCAATGCCCCATGCAAAAGCTCAGCTCCATCGATCTCACTGGCTCAATTTACCAGCTGGACTACAACTACGTTAACTACCACTACTATTACTATCACCGCTACAGCAGCGACAACGACTATGACTACTACAACAACTACATCCTGGTGAACTGCTCCAGTGAAATAGCAACAGATCCGGAATGGATCACCGGACCCATTCTGTGCCTCGGCAATGGAAGTCTAGGGGAGTGGCTTTATGCAGCGGATGCTTCGGTTTCCATGGATCAGCTCCCGTCAGGATGCGTCGGCACTAGAATTGGTGGTTATATCGATTCAGGTGTACAAACGTTTGGAGATGTGGTTCAGAGATTCATTCATACGTTAGAGATGGATTTACCTCTGAATATTCCGGAATGGCAGATGTGCGGTGAATGCGATGCAGAAGGAAAGCAATGTGGATTTAGCCGCAGAAGAAACCAAATTGCCTGTTTCACTAGAAGAAACCAAAAGCAACATGGTAATCTTCATTCTCACGTTCCTTTGTATTCTCTGGTTTAATAACATAGCAAAATTATATGAAGGAAAGAATTTCAACTTCAAAAGTAGCATGCACATCTTTAGATTCATAAAATTAACCGAACTCCCTGCGTTCGTGCATGATGTAATAATATTTGGATGAAAAATATTTAAATCATTACTAATTGTTTGCTCTCCTTTATTTTATTTACAGGAACAAACATCAAGCTCATAGTTGGTGAGTCCTTGTACCACTTTAATATTGAGAAAATAAATTTGCATAGTCAGTTCATTAGAACTAAATATAAATTTTATAATTAATATTACTAGTTCGATCATCTCTTTATTCATTCTTTCTAAAAAACAATATTTTGAATGATTTCTTTTTCTATGCAGGATTATGTATAGGTGGTCTTGTAGTTGTATTAACATCTCTTATTATATTGTACATATTAAAGATGTCCAAAAAGGATCAAGAAATTCGTATCAAGGTAGAACAATTTCTCTCAACATATGGCGATGCAAAACCAACTCGATACTTTTTTTCTGATATTCGAAAGATCACAATGAGATTCAAGAATAAGTTGGGGCAAGGTGGCTATGGAAGTGTGTACAAAGGGGAGCTACCGAATGGTATTCCGGTAGCGGTTAAGATGCTCGAGAGTTCAATAGGGGAAGGCCAAGAATTCATAAATGAAGTTGCAACTATTGGAAGGATTCATCATATTAACATTACTCGCTTGTTGGGATTTTGCTCAGAACGATCGACTCGTGCTCTTGTCTATGAGTTCATGCCAAATGAGTCCTTGGAGAAGTATATTTTCTCAAAACAAGACAAAGGAAGCAAAAAACCATTGAGCATTGAGAAATTGTCGGACATTGCAATAGGCATTGCCCGAGGCATTGAGTATTTACATCAGGGATGTGAACAACGTATTTTGCATTTTGATATTAAGCCGCATAACATTCTATTGGATTATGATTTAAATCCAAAGATTTCGGACTTTGGGCTAGCAAAGCTTTGCTCAAGGGATATTAGTATTGTGACAATGACTGCTGCGAGAGGCACAGTGGGATATATTGCTCCTGAGATGTATTGTAGAAATTTTGGGACCGTGTCATATAAATCTGATGTCTATAGTTTTGGTATGTTGTTGTTGGAGATGATAGGAGGCCGAAAAAATCATGATCCTGAAATAGGAAGAGAGAGTGAGATTTATTATCCAGAATGGATATACAATCGATTAGTTGAAAGACAAGACTTGGTATTGGCAATGGAGATGGAACAAAACGATGGAGAAATATTACAGAAGCTCTCTAAGGTGGCTTTATGGTGTATTCAATGGAGTCCAACCGAAGACCTACCATGACTAGAGTTCTTCATATGCTTCTAGGGAGCTCAGAGGAAGTGCAAATGCCTCCTAAACCATTTGTCTCCCAGCACTAATCATGATTATGCTAATTAATAAATATGTCAAATATATAAATTCTCTCCTTTTGTGTGTAAGCAAGCTCTAAGTGACTTATAGTGCACATGTAATTTGATCATGTTTAAATTCAACTGTAATAATACAATCCTACATATATATATATGTATATATGGCAGTGAATATACTCTATGTTGGAGTAGAGGGAACAATTGGATCGACATGAAGAGTACTGTAATTTATTTATCATTTTCTATTCTTGTACATAAAGCATGACATTATGACTTATTTATATATACTGCTCCATAACTACAGAATTTGTAGGCTTTTGAAGCTAACAAATAGTATCCATGCATTGTCTCGTTGATTAAGCTGTTTGTCTCTTGTAGCTTTTCATCGAGTTGCATATAATTTGTAGCACTTCTTTGAGGTGTTTATCTAAATGCATAGATTCTAATTGTCTAAATGCATAGATTCTAATTGCCTCGAGATCTTTTTATAAGCTATTGGGATTCCAAGCTAGAATTAAGGAGCCAAAAAAGAAATTAAATACTCATTTCACCGTGGAAAAAAGTCAGTCTAAGCAGCATCTCTTTCCAATTATCCTTTAATTAATTCTGTTTTCAGGAAGAAAAAGTGGAATAAAAAATTTGTATTACATGATTTCAGCCAATAATTGAGTATGAGTAATCAAATGCCAATACAATATCTTTCTTACATTATTTGAGAAGATTCAACCTACCGTATAGGTGTGGAAGACATGTAAGTCAATTCTTGGAATTTAGCTTTTGAAAATCATTTAGTCCTCGTAAAGTCAAGCTTCTTGAAATTTACAAGTTACAGAAACTTCCACAATGATAAAGACAAAACGTGTGGAAATGTCTCAAAAATATTTTTCAATGCTAGAATTTGATTGGTTAGTAGTTGGATTTATTCTTGCATGCTATTCAATGGTCTTATACTCTTATATGGTATTTTATAATACACGGATTTATGTCATTAAGGAAAAATTCATTAATGATCTAATTGATGTTAATCACGGATTTGTATTATTGGATGTAAGTTTTGTTGGAGGAAATGCTCTTTTTCGGAGAATGCGCTTGGTAAGCGGGTTTAGAAGTCGGGAATGTGAATGAAATCTACTTTATTCCCATTTATGATGCTTGGTATACGGGATCGGAATCAAACTATGGATATGATACCCATGATTTTATAACCTATCCCCCACTAGGTTATCACCAAACCCATAAACCCCTCAATCAAAACTCATTCCCATTGCCGAATGTTTACCAAGCGCCCCCTTATAATAAATTGAAATTACTAAAATAACTTCAACTTATCTGTTAAGTGAGTCGAACTGCTTTTTCTCAAACTGCAGTCTCTCGAGCAGTGTCTTCCGAGCTCCCGAACAGGGTCCCGAGGTCCCGAACAGTGTCTCCCGAGCTCCCGAGTAAAATTCCCGAGTGAGTTTCCCGAACTCCCGAGTGAAGCTCCCGAGTAAGTTTCCTGAGCTCCCGAGTGAAGCTCCCGACCAAGTCTCTCGACCCGAGCAGTATCTCACAAGCTCCCGAGCTGAGCTCCTGAGCAGTATCTCACGATCTCCCGAGTTTCCGAGTAGTAGTCGGGCGTCTCCCGACCGGCCACCTATTAGTAGGAGCCCTAGAGCTAATTATGTGATGATTGACTAGGGACATTTTTGTATCATATTCTATCATTAATAAAGGCATGGTTATTATACTTACTTTGTATTTGTGCCAAATAACTAAATATAATAATATCCTTGGTAGTAGGTTCTTATCTACATTATATCGATTGGTTGAATCGATAGTGAGATGATGTAGAGAACAATACTCTAAATCATTCCTAGTCAAGTATTAATATTCAAGGACAATATTAATGCATGGAGACTAGCATGTAGGTCAACTGATGACTTGAGCTCACAAGTCATGGATATGTGATATCAAGTTGACACATGGGTATACATTGGAGAATGTATATTGAATGACCCGCCATGAGAAAGTTTCATAGATTGTCATATGAGTGTCATAGACTTTCTCATGTGACTATTGGTATGAATAGTCCTTAGACCTGAAGTCACTACGGTTCCCTACATAAGGAGTTATGTACTTTGGTATTGTCAAACGTCACCCGTAACAGGGTGGACTATAAAGGCGATCACTAGGTATTTAATGAATTATGCGGAGGGATGTGAGTGATGTAGATGGGATCTATCCCTCCCATATGACGGGAGTGATATCTTTGGGCCCCTTGATCGAGTAGGACTACTGAAACGCATGGTCATGCTCAAATAAGTCAGTATGAGATATTGAGCTCATTTGTTTGAGTGAGTCTATTCGAGGATCAAGAAACACAAGATTGATTGAGGATGACACGGTCTATGCCTCATTGGTCAATTTAGATATCAAGGATAGAAGGACATGGTCATACACTATCATAGTCACGGAGGTTTAGTCGGATCTCGACTTTTCTTGTTACTTGGGTAGCAATGATTCATTGCTAGATGTTGCTCATTGCTTATGTGTCTAAAGGGTTTAGGCGCATTGCCAACGTCGCAAGAACCTATTGGGTCACACACTAAGGACATGATGCTTCGGGAGCCCGAGTTGGGAACTCGGGAGACCTGAGCCCGAGTGGGAACTCGGGAGGTCAGTTAGGGAGCCCGGGTTGGGAACTCGGGAAGTCCGAGCCCGAGTTGGGAACTCGGGAAGTCCGACCCCGAGTTGGGAACTCGGGAAGTCCGACCCCGAGTTGGGAACTCGGGAAGTCAGACTGGGTCGGCACTCGGCAGACTGGGTCGGTACTCGACAGACTGAGTCGGAGCTCGGCAGACTGGGTCGGGAGCTCGGCACTCGGCAGACTTGGTCGAGAGACCGGTCGGAAGCTTGAGGGACCCTATCGGGATTAAAGGGAGGTTCATTAAAGTGTTTAATGAAGGGAAAAGAAAAGATTCTTTTCTTGCATAGGAAATGATAAAGAGCCACATGAAAAGATGTACTCTTTATTGGGAAGCCAAAGAGACACAAACCTCTTCATATTCATGGGATGATTATAAAAGAGGGCTTTGTGACTTTGGATGAGGTCTTCTTCTTCCACTCCTTCTTCCCTTTCTTCTTCCCTCCCTCATCTTCCTCTTTTGGCCGAAACCCTATTGTAGGGTTCTTGGTGTTCTACTAGCTACCTCAAGTTGCTAGCACAACTAAGGTAGTTCTCCCGAAGTTGAGAGATTGTGTCTGTGTGGATACGAATAGAGGCACGGACACTTGAACGTGCAAGAGATTCGGCGCACCTTGGACGAGCGGGATAAGTAAAGGGCACGCTCCAAAGGTATATACTGTAGATAGATCTATTAGATAGATGAACATTGTACGAGTTTTCTTTCGCATGGATCGCTCGAAGGCTCTTGTTTCCGTTGCGTTTTTATGATTTGGTGCCGAGAGAACCCAACACCACCGACCAGGAATTTGCTGAGGCCTGTGTAGCGCAGTTTCCTTGAAACAGATTTGTCCTCCTCCGGCGGTGCTTTGAGGCTCAGATGGACTTCTGTCTCTCAGGATACAACAGCAGACCACGGGCACTACAGAGCACTCGTTGCTCATGGCGAACTGAGGAAGTACCCGACTGCTATTCGGAGGAGGTCAGGAAGGAGGTGGAAGAGAATCTCGTTCTCTCTGTCGTCGTCTGTTTTTTTTTTTGACCTCGCATTAATCAAAATTAATGTATCAGTTACATTCGATTCATCTTCTTGGACAAATTTTGCCCCGACCGGTCGGACATTCAACGCGCGCAGGTCGTGTACGCACACGAGTTTACTTGGTTCAGTACAAATCCGGACCCTGGATTTGCACCCCCCCTACGCACCCACGCGTGAGAGAGAGTCTCTCCCCTAACATTTGTTCACAACTAACATGATTATGAAACAATATAAACCAACCATTTTGTCTTAAAACTCCCAATGTGGGACTAAAGCCCCACTCACAAGGGAGTCTCTTTATTCTCTACCTCACTTTCTACTCACTAGAAAGTCCACCTCCCTTTCCATTCACATGGTATCCAACAAGTTTATATGTGTAAAATCTGTTAACCCATATTCTATTATTAATAATGGGTGGATAATAGAATATGTTGTCATGTATAGAGGAATGTACGACGTAGTCACCCCGATCGCTACAAAAGATTCGTCTCTTGTTTCTTCTTCCAATTAGGATTCGTGGACGACATTGAGAGGATGGCAAATATGCTACATTTAGGTTCATCGTCTTTATTTCGTTTAATTTAATTTGTATTGTAAAATTCGATGTTACTAGATCCTGTGCATTATTCTTTTCAAGTTCATATGGTTGCTAAAATTTCGATTAAGGATTCATGATTAAGAAAACATTTATCAAGTGGTATCATAGACAGATCTTTTTCATTAATTTTATAGCACAAAGTTAGGATTTTTTTGTTTATTTTTTTATTGTTTTAGGTTGGATTTTTGAACTATTGATGTAAAATGATGTTTATTCATCGAGATTTGGTATAAGAAAACCTAGGATTTCAAGTCTTTTGTCAAGAACAATGGTAGTTACTAAAAAATGCCATGATTTTTTTTTTGAAAATACCATCATGTTTGATCCATTAAAATGTGATTATATCGATCAAATGTTGTACTTCAACAATCAATTGTTACACCTAAAATAGCAACCAAAAATATTTTGAGTCGATTGTGGCACTCGACTAATGGGTATAAGTCGATTGTCCGATAGCAATTTTCTTTGTTGTGTGTAAAATCGGACATACAAAATTTTTAATTGATTGGGGCACTCAAATAACTTCATCAATCGACTACTGTGTTCGACATCGGGTACAAAAAGTTGTTGCATCAACTGGTACACTTGAGTGATGCCATCAATTGATTGATATTTGTGATCAAGTGATCATTGGCTATAGTGTCTGGCATAGAAGATTTGCCAACCGACTGCGACATTTGACTGATTTCTTTTTGAGTATGCCTTCTCCTAGATTTCTTCCCGTAGCGCGATGATGTAGGAGCATTCTATAGATTTTTTTAATTATTTAGTAAATTAGCCTCTTTTTTTAATTTTTAAGTTTTTTTTGCTATTTTAGATATTTTTCGTAATTTTTATCTTTTGAATTTTTAGAATTTTTAATCCAGCTAAAATTTTTAGAATTTGTTTCCTTTTCTAAAAATTTATTTAGGCTTTATGTCTTTTTAGGATGAATTTTTCTTTTACATTTTCATTTTCTATTGCGATTTTTCTATTGTGACTTTTTCTTATTTCTTAGGATTTAAACACAAATTAGCGTTGATGTAAGGGGAGAAATTTTTTATTAATAAAATTTTTGGCAGTGTCATTTATTTTCCTATTTCTAGTATTCTTCTTCGAATTAATAGGTTCTAGAAGATTATTTTCGATATTTGTGTGCAGATCAACGGATTTAATAACTCGTAGGATAATCACTATTCTGCTCAATGTTAGTTCGTATCTGAGGATTTGGATATAATCTTGATGATTTGGACTCTGATGAAGAATGGATTGTGGAAAATGATGATGTATTAGAAAGCTTAGAGGATTTGTATATCCCAGATGATTTTAACTTGGGTGTTAGGGAAGGTGGTGATAGAGTTGGTGGCCCTTTCGATGATTTAGAGATTCCTCCTCTAGATGATGATGACTTTGATGAGCTTCTTCGAAGAGATGATAATATGATGATCATAACCTTGATGATTTACTTTAGATGAGATTATATTAGTTTGGTTGTTTTTTTTTAATCTTTTTAGTTTATATGATATCAAAAATTTGTAGACTTATTACACTTTATGCTATAATTTATGGATTATGAGTGAATGCCTCAATTTTAAACTGAAGTTAAGTATGTTAGTTGTTATTTTTACTTATTTATGTCATGTTATATGAAATATATGTGTATGTTAGTTTTGGTAGGATATGATAGGATCTTACGATCCGTATTACGATCCCACATTTTATAATTTTGCATCTCCCGTCTGATTCTAGATAAGATCTTGATCTTAGCTATCTTATTCATGATTTTATTCTTGGGCTCTCCTCAAAAGATCTTATATCTATGAAAATATCTTTTCCTTGTAGGTCTATGATCTTTCTTATGTGTTTTCAATATGGACTATGTTTGCAACCTTTTAATCCCAAAATACTTATCTCCGTATCATATATTATGAGGCTTAATGTTAGCGTAGAATTTGCAGATCACATCTTAACATAATCAACGCTCTTGCAATATAGTAATTATCTCACTACTCACGAGAGAGATCTTTTGTGAGAATTGGACTTCTTAGGGAGTGTTTGGGAGAGCTTCTGCTAGCTGCTTTTTAGATTCTAGCTACATAGAAGCATTTTTGAGTATTTGTGAATATCAGATTCTGCTTTAACTTCTATAACTTTTAGCCAAAAGCTGGAAGCAAGAATTTGATGATTTTTTCCGCTTCTTCTTTTTTGCTTATGGTCTAGAATTAAAAGTAGACATTTATACCCTTAATAATTTATCATTTTACATAATTGTTACCATAGTTTTAAATAAAATTTTATATTTTCATATAATTTATATATTCATAATTTTTTTATAAATTTTAATAAATTTATATAAATTTGTCATTTTTTATATTTTTATTTTTATTAATTATATATTTTTTAAACATATATATTATTAAAAAAATTAATTTTGAAATAAAATTTAAAATATAATAATAAATATATAAAACATTATTGATGGTGTATCAAAATTATATTTAGATAATTAAAAAAATAATTTATATAGTTTAAGGATATTGTTGTTATTTAATTAAAAATTAAGCTTGGAAGTAATTATTCACCAAACACTCAAATTTTACCTTGTATCAGCTTTTAGCTTCTATTTCCAAACACTCCATGCTTTAGTTTATTTCTGACTTCAAGATAATCTTTACAAGAATCACTTTTCAAGAAGCAAAAGTTCTCCCAAATACTCTCTTAGTTGATCAAAGAACATTCTGCATGAGACTAGTTTAAACAATGGAGTCAGATAGCTACATGCAATTTGAAAAAGAAAAATAGCATTCTTCTTTATCCAATATTCATATTGGAAAACATTTTTCGCACTTCTATTCAGTAAAGGAGAAAAAAATTAGCATTCTCAACGCTTAAATTTGTCCCAAGAGATAGCTATGCAAGGACGTAGTTTTCACCTTTCACTCAATTGACCACTGGCTGAGTATAACTTCTATGCTATAGAAAATAATTCCGAGTTTTATGGGTGGGACTTCTATAAGTGGTTAAGTAGATAGGATGTTGGGGAGCTAACTACTCTAAAACCCAAGGAAAAGGGAGAGTCATCAATAACTCTATTATCCCTCATTAACAATGGAGAGGGTGTCAACTGCTTGCCTACAACTCTAACATTCACTACCCATAAATAGTCGAGTGTAGCATAACAGGACAACTGCTAGCACTTTAACAACTACTACTACCCCTAAGTGATTGAGTGGGCAGAAACTATATGACTGACAACGGACTTAACTACAAGGGAACCGATGATCACTAGCATATAACTATACAATTATAAAACATGTTACTAATATGCACAACCTCAACTAGGTCAATAACCATGCAACTAATATGACACACAAGCATTCAACTAATCTCATGATCAATAAGCATGCAACTAATCTACTAGGTAGAGAATATCCAATGTCAACCTAGCTATGTATAATGATCATCATTAAGCACTCACGTATAAGTGATACTTTACAGATTAAGAAAACAACAGGTGATACTGTATACACATGATTTTAATCAACTTAAAAATCAAGCAACAATATCAAATAGAACAGAGTCAAGGTAAATTAGCCTACTCAGATAATAAACTATCTATACATTTAAGTTCAATAAACTCGGAATACAAAAAAAACTATCCGCCTTTAATGTAGATCATATTAACCATCTTCAAGTCTGTGAGATCATCTCAAGCTTGAATTCTACTAATACAAGATACAAATCAAAACTAAGGATCTACAAATCAATGTATCATTCTAGTAATTAATTAATAACTCTATTAATTAATTAACTTAATTAATCCATTGACCTAGTCATCAACCTTATCCATCAGTGATAACCCTTGATTAATACATCAACCCACTTAAACTTCTTCTAATCCAACCAATATGTATATCAGACTGGTAATATCAATTTAATCCTTAACTAAATCAAACGACCAATGCATAATTTTAATCACAATAATAAATCCATATAATGATCATCCAATCCAATTTATGAATTCCATTAATGAAGTGAATCCATAATTCCAATATCGGTATCAACTCTCAATAAATCAAGTAATTAGCCTGATTACTCCATTAATTAATTAATCCATTCACTCATTAATTAATTAACACTTCAAATAATCTAATGCTTAATCACATCATCAACTTATAATCAGAATTTTAGCTAAGTTAAATCCCTTAACCAACCTTTATTCATCAAAGCATTATCTTCCACATCAATCTTAATTATCGATTAACCTTAATTAATGTCCTTTATTGATCCAATCAGATTTAACCCATTCATTAATCCTAATCAATCCAATTTAACTAATTCATATGCCCAAATCGACCAACATAGTTAATTAAACGAAAGAATTATACCCATTGATCAATTAATCAATTCATTCATTCATTGATTAAATTATTGTAAATCCTAGATGAATAAATCACATCATTCCTTATTAATCTATCAATTAATCAATTCATTAATCTTAATTATCTATCAAATGTCCATTCACGTTTGATTCTTAATCACACTAGTTAATCACATAATTGGATCCATATTCATCTAAATCCCAATTACCAATTTGATTATCAATTAAATCAACCATCTAACTCAATTAAATTACCTACCTAATCTTAGGATTGATAATTGTCAATGATATTTAATTAACCCCAAATTAATCACATTACCTCAATCTCTACTTCTTCTCTATCGATGGCACAACAAGTACTAGCCGTAGGCCAACAATGTTCCAATAGTAGTGACGGCAATGCAAGGGAAGGGTGGGCACAAGAACCCACACCCAACGGCACTACAACTACTCATGGTCAGTGGCAGGGCGAGCCATAGTGTCGATGATCCCCTAGGATGGCAACAGGACTCTGGATCGACGACGTTGAACAGGATTCACGAGAGCTGCGAAGGGAGCCAACGGGCTCAGTGCATCCGAGGGTTGCAGAGGCTTTGGAAGAGTACACCGGTAGATGAGAAGGGTGTGCATAACGTCTGAGGGACGAAAAGCAAGGGAGGAAGCTCATTCGAGGAGAATGTAGGAGTTGAGTTTGGGTGAGCTCAACTCTGAATGATCAGACAATCACCCAAGAAAGCGAAGTCTAAGAAGATCAACTAGGAGACTAACCTTGAAGATCTAAGGCACCTTACATTTGATTGAGGGTGCCTCGGATGCAGAAAGTAGAGCTATCGCGAAAAGGCACGAGGGTGTCTCAATTCAGACCGAGGGCGCCCTAAATTGAACAATAGCCGCTAAGGCTACTGTTGATTGTGTGGATAAAACCTATACATTGGAGGCACCCTAGATCACATCTGTGATGGCCTACCTGCCACGTCGACAAACAGTCACGTTGATCGTTGGGTTATAAATAGCCCTCTAGAGTAAGGATTCAAGTATAACAACTTGTAATCGTTCTTCTTAGTCTTTTTGTGCTTTCCAAAGATTGTAAGAGTTTTTTCCGCATTCAATGGAGTCTTTTTTTTAATGAACTTTCACTACCTTGGATTAGCAATCACCCTAGTTGCAACCAAGTAAAAATCTGAGCTTCTTTTCTTTTAGTTGTTAATGTTGATATATTTAACTGTGTGACTAATCTGTTATCTTTGCTAAGATATTGCAAAAGATCAAATTTTGATTTGCAAGGTTATTCACTCTCCTCTAGCCCGCCTACTGGATCCTACAGAATTAACATCATTTCACCAAATAATCGAGTATGAGTAATCAAATGTCTATACAATACCTTTCTTACATTATTTGAGAAGAAGATTCAACCTACCATGAAGGTGTGGAAGACATGTAAGCCAATTCTTGGAATTTTGCTTTTGAAAATCATAAAGTCCTCGTAAACTCAAGTTTCTCAAAATTTACAAATTGCAGAAATTTCCACAATGATAAAGACAAGACATGTGGAAATGTCTCAAAAATATTTTTCAATACAAGAATTGACTTGTTAGTGTTGTATTTAATCTTGCTATTCAGTGGACTCATATGTTATTTTATTTTATAACACACGGATTTATATCATTAGGACAACCCCATTAAGTGATTAATTGATGTTAATTGCGGGTTTGCATTATTAGATGTAAATTTATATGTGTAGAATATGTTAACCCATAATTTATTATTAATAACAGGTGGATAATAGAATTGCATATGTTGCTATATATAGGGCATGGTCTTCGTAGGAATGGGTAACTTGAGATCTCCCTGTTTCCTATAGAAGATCCTGTCTCTTGTCTCTTCTTCTGATCAAGATTCTTAGACGACGCTGTGACGATGGCAAATTTGGTATATCTAGGTTCATCATCTTTATTTCGTTTAATTTAATGTGTATTGTAAAATTCGACACTAGTAGATCCTTTTCAAGCTCATATGGTTGCTACATTAAGAATTCATGATTAAGAAAACATTATATTCATCAAGTGGTATTAGAGACATATGTCATTTTCATCGATTTTATAATACAAAGTTACAATTATCAAGTGCTTCTTATTCTTGTACTAAGGTGCTGCATAATGTGATGTTATAGGTTGTTCATTTTCGATCCTTGGAGAGGCCAAAGGAGAATGATTTTTCCTTGGAGCTGCAAGTATTTGAAAAAATACTGTCCATGCGTAATTATATATGCTTGGCTAAGTAATCTTGTCTAACCCTTTATTCTCATATAATATCTGTTCAGATCTAAACATTTTTCATATGATGATGTGGTCGAAAGAGTTGCACCGCTGCTTGGCGTCGATGATCCATCAAAAATTCGTCTCTCATCTCATAATTGCTATTCTCAGCAACCTAAACCACAGCCAATCAAGTTCCGAGGTGTGGATCGCCTTTGAGACATACTAGTTCACTATAACCAGGTTGTATAGATTATGCTAGTAAATTTGTCCCCATAAAGTAATTCTTTTTAATAAATTTTTTTGCAATAAATTCACTCTGGTTTAATTGTTGCAGACTTCAGATATATTGTATTATGAAATATTGGATATTCCTCTGTCCCAATTGCAAGGTTTTAAAACTCTAAAAGTGGCATTCCATCATGCCACAATGGAGGTGGTTGCCTATGACCTTCACTTCTTCTATAGTTACAACTTTCTTTTATGAAGTTTCCTTGAAACGTAGATTCATTCAATTTCAGGTGACAATTCACAGCATCAGGCTTCCCAAGAATAGTACTGTATCTGATGTAATCAACAACCTAAAATCTAAGGTAACTTCACTCCTGTAATGAAAATATTTATTTTGAGTTGGAAGAGAGAGCATGCTTAGTGTTGCATTAACTTTATTGTTTGCTGATTGTTCCTTTTATCAACAGGTTACCATTTCTATCATTTCCTTTTCCTTGCTTAGGTGGAACTCTCTCGTCTTGATGGTGAACTCAGGTTGCTTGAAGTATTCTGTCACAAGATCTTCAAGGTACCTATGGTTTGGTGCTTACCAGAACTTAGAAAACCTCTCTGGCCAGAATCTGTTTAGAGTATTTTGGCATTCATATTTATGTTATATACATGCAGATCTTTCCTCCTGGTGAGGAGATTGAGAATATTAATGATCAATATTGAACATTACGTGCTGAGGAGGTTAGTTGCATATCTGTTGGGGTTATGTGAGGCATTTTTTCTTGACATGGACTATTATGGCATCTTTGCTACAAAGCCTGGCTTTTTAAATGCATACTCAGGTAATTTTTTTCTCATGTATATTAGTGAGTAATGATATCTTATTTCTAGTGGATAATTCTTGTGCAGATTCCAGAAGAAGAGAACAAGCTTGGACCTCATAATCCATTGATTCATGTTTACCACTTTACTAGAGATCATAATCAGAACCGATTAATGGTAAAATTAATATGTTTGAGTTATCATTTCCTACTTTTTCACAATACTGAAATAGATATAATTTTTATTAATTAATATCTGGTTCATTTTACCTTTGCCTACATCATAGCCTTTTCCCCCTCAAATTTCGAACTTTTCCTGATTTATGTGCATAGACAATGTAATTTTCAATGTTTTCCTTAGCTAACCTTCTTCTTTCAAGAACCTTAATGAGCTAATGATTAATCTTCAAGCTTGCTTATTTAATTTATTTTCTATTATTAAACAAATATGAATAAGTTTTTATGGTACAAGTAATGAACTTGTTCATGAACATTTATATTTATTTACGGCTTTAGTTAGTGGTGGCTTTAGTTAGTGGTCAAGACATCCAAAGTGAGCAAGACATCCTGTTGTTTTGGTCTTGGGGAATTGGGGGTAATACATCCAAAGAATAAAAAAAATCAATTTCACTTATTGTCCCCTGTTTGCGAATAGCTACGTGAACAAAAATGTCTTCTCATTGTTAGCGGCTTCACCAGATATTTCATGGCATTCATTCATACATGTTGTTCAACTAATTTGCATTTCTAGCCTCTGTCCGTTTATAATCCAGCATATCATCGAATCTAATATGATTGTTTTGTTCAATCAGTGGAAGTTTGCTTTTATATCACTTGGACGCCTGGAATACCTGCACGAGACAGATGTAGTGTCCAATATATTTCAGGTATGTTAGGTTGGGTGTTTCTTCTTCCATCGCCAACTCCGGATAACACAATTAAATTGATGCAGGGGAGAGATATTTTTGGAGCCTGGGAACAGTTCCTTGGCTTAGAACATTCTGACACCTCTCCTAAAAGACCTTACCCAGCTAATCATGTATAGATTAGCTTTTTCATTCGAACACACTGTCAATCTTTAGTTTTTTCCCCTCGATTTGTCAGCGTCAAAAGTCTAGGTGTGATTCACCTTTGTGGTATTCTTTGAATCCACACTTTTGTGGTTTTTTTTCCTCTCTCCGATTTCACTGGCTTTGGTGTGTCATGCTTCATTTGCTTTTGTGTGGCATGCTTTGTTTATCATCAAATTCACTTTTCCATAGTGACTCGTTTTCAACCCTTAAGTTTTCTTTCCCAATTTGCTAACTTCGATTATGTAGTTTTCACTGGTTACTTTTCTGTTCCAAAGTGTTATCAACCCCATCAATTTCCCCCCTCTATTTGTTGTTGCCAATTATGCACATTTTACTGTCAGTTCACACTTTTCCATTCGCATGCCCGGTTAACCCTTTGCCATTGTCAGCTATACAGATTTCACTGATTTTTGTGGTGTATATATTTTTTTCTTTTGTTATCGAATTCACATGTTTTCCTGCAGAATCGACACGCGGTTGAGAAGCCTGTGAAATTTTACACTTGAAAAGTGGCTGGATCTCTCCAACAGCATAGGATCTCTCCAACAGCATCCTATGCTGCCACCGCACAGAAAGACATGTACATTTTAAAAACAAAAGCAGACAAAGTTTGGTGAAAAGACGTCAGATTTAATCATCGACACGTGTATGTCATGTGCCAGTGTCAGTT